>BLKR01014878.1:0-177527 GCA_011170035.1 Teleogryllus occipitalis
GTCATCCACCCCATATGTCTATCTAAATTGTCGAAATAAGTGACAGCTCCAAAACAATGTAATAAACGCTTCGATTTAAAGAATTTATGGCTTTCATCGCTTCTTTGCCTTCCATTCACCAATTTTCAATATATTTTTTTTATAATCGTCAACTTCTTACAGCGGTAAACGACACATGAATGATCAAATACATTTTACAATACCCAAGGAAAACAATATGAAAGCCGATTCAATAACACGAACTTTAAAGACCGAAATAACGGTCTCGGAACAATCTTCTGAGCGACGTAAATAGACCTTTGGCTTCTAAATTCAAATGCACAAATCAATGAAATATTCGATAATATTTCCCTTTGAAACATGGCAGGGCCAGTATTTACAGACGGCATTGTATTTGTCTATCGTCCAATTCACCATGTTCTTTCTAGTAAGCTTCCGCGGCCGCGTACAGGCGGCGCCCCGGTCGCGGCCAGAGCGCGCTGCGCTCGTAAATTCTCGCTCCTTAAGTAAATGAAATTTCGCCGCACGAAGCAAGGCGTAGGGGATATTGATGGCCGCGAGGGTGCTCCACCTGCAGCAGACGCATCGTGGCGCTACCGAGAGCTCCACGACGCACTTTAAGGTGGAGTTCTCCTCGCTGTACAGCGACGGAAAGTGAGTCACTTGGAAGATATAGTAACCTTCAACACCAATGTAAGATCGGAAACCGTTAATCCAAGACCACACAATTTTCTGCGGCATTGTTTACTTTCACTCATGCTATTTCAGAAAAGTCATAACTTTTCAGTCATAACACAAAGGACGTTCTAAATATTGTACACATATATTCAATGATGAGAAAAAACAGCAATTAAATTTGAATTCGATTCAAATTTAAATATTAATGAATGGCCCATATCTTCAGCAATCCGTGGAATTTCTAACTACGAAGGGAATTTTTAGAAATCGCACGTGGCAAAAGCACTAAGAGAATATCGAATATTCCGATGCGGACAATTTCCAATCGGATTAAACGCCGACAAACCCTACCCATGTTGGACGTTTGAATTACAGAAATAACAGGGAACGATATGAGAGAGAGAGAGAGACCTACAGGGCCGGTAGCGAATTAATGACTCGGACAGTTCTCTCGCCACTTGCTGTGGTGCGTCATGTGACGTGCTCTGCAGCAATCAGCTTGCGAGGATTTTGTTTACTTTCTTACAGCCGGAGTTCAGTGTTGCCGCTCATCTGACTCGCACGAAGTCGCGGCGGCGATAAGGTTCGATTTTTGCAAAAGTTATGAACCTGATATCAAGAAGTGTCATCGCCCGTCGGTCAGTGTTAATGTTTTGCGATTTAATTTCTTTGTGATGTACTTCTTGACTGACCGGGTGACGCCGCATGGTGGGCTGAAAGGCCGACGTTTCGCCTGACATGTCGCAGGCTTCCTCAGGGTATTGACATCGCGATGTTGTGCGTTGGGTGTTATATGTTGTCCGGCCTGGGCGGCCGGGTGGGGTGGGTTCGCCGTGATTGGCGGAGGGGTGGCTCTGATTGGCTGGTGGTCTCTGCCAACCCTGGCCTCGCGCCAAGCGTCCTCCTGGTCGGACGATGTGAGGCAGCGCCCTAGCAGTTATTTGTGATGTAGTTTGTGCCATGAACGTAGTAGCGTGACAACAGAGCACTAAACTGTGAAGAGACTCTTGTACGCTGCTGGTACTGTACCTCTGCCGGAGTAGCGTCGAGCACATTCTTCTGAGAGGAACGTCAAAGAGTATGGACAAGTAATTAGCAGCTCCGATTGAGAATCGTTTCTACACATAGCCACAAGTGGCGATCACAGGCTTCTATCATGAAGTTCAGAAAAAAAGCACAGGCCAATTGGGTCCTGGACATTCCTTGGCGGAAAGCATGGAATCTATCGTATCGTATGGTTCCCCCTGGTGTTGCTGTTGAATGTCTTGCAAATATTAATCAGCTCTTAATTCAATTGTGTTTCTTTTGTGTATTTTCTTTCTGGTCTCTCTCTTCAGTCTGGTTTGCAAACTTCCATCATACGAGAATAGGGCTTTGGTTGCTGGATGGGCTTAGAATTTTCACGGGTTATTATGTTTACGCGGGAATGACGGGTTAATTCCTTATGGTCGAGCCAGGAGAACGGTTTATTTTATTAGGATGATGTAGTAGCGAAATGAGGGATGGATTTGCTTAATTATGGTTAATGGACACACTAAGAACTATTAATAGGTTATTTGCAAGGTTCATAGAAGTAACTTGGTTTCTAGCAAGAACTATAGCAGTACTTGCAGAATTTACAAATAGTATTCGTACAGAATACAAGGTCTGCTTCCCTTTTCTCTTCTATTCTTCTTCTCCTCTCTCTCTCTCTTTTTTTGCCACAGCAGAACGGTCATACTAGTTTGGATAGGATAAGCGGAGGTTAGCTTTTGAATGATTCCTAGTTCACTTGTCTCATTGGCCTGAGGTTAGATCGTGTGAGTTACTGTGCTCCTGTGTAGTAGTCGTGTCGTATTTACGATGGAGAAATCTTTGGATGAAAGATACGTGATCAAGTTATGCGTGAAGCAAAACAAGTCATCATTGGAAATTTTTCAGATATTTCGTCCTAATTTTAGATCACTTATCTCCGGAAATAAGGCGTGGATCTTCGAGTACAACGCGGAAACAAAGGAGCAGAGCGTCACGCTTCGGCGTCTCCGCGCTCCAAGAAGAATCGCATGAACAAATCACGCGTCAACGTCATTCTCGTTGCTTCTTTGATACAAAAAGGATAGTGCACAGTGATTCCGTATCTTCTGAAAACACCACAAACGCCCAGTTCTACAAACAAAGGCTCTAGAGAATGAACGACCCGTCTCTATATGTGTGTATATCAAGACAATGTTTCAGAGCACGGTTTTTCGTCAGATCTGGTCAGATACGCAGAGCCACTATTGGTAGAGACAGATTTTCACAGTCTTAGATTTGATGCAAAGAACAAGACAGATGACCATCGAAAAAATTAGAAGATGAGACCATTTCGGAATGTGTTCGATAGCTAAACGCTTCATTTCTCAGTTACTTCCGTCCTACATTTCACAATAATATGGATGATGTCCAGACGAGAATGTCCACTCAAAGTTTTCATGAAAACAAAACCGAAGAAAAAACGAAGAGACGAAACTGCGGAGGAAGAGGAGAGAACCCTGAAGAAAACCTACTGGCTTACACTAGACCTACTGATATTAAATATGCATAACATTTCGCTGTAAGATGTGTGAACCTGTTTTAAACCAAAGTAATTTCATATAAACATTGAAAATAAATTTCTAGGTTAAAATAATTTTATTGAGTAAAACTAATTTTGTCCGCTTTTTACCAATCCGTACCATAGTGTGACGGAGCCATCAGCTGCGTTACGTTGTCGAAGACTACCCGACTCGTAAAGCTTCCACAACCACTCTGTAGTCCCCACCTTGTTCCGGCAAATTGTGTTTGTTACCTCGGACGAAAAGGGTCATGAAAGAAACGTATTTTAAGACATTAGAGTCCTCATCGTACTTGTTTCGATGTTGTCCAAAGGACTTCTTTGCCGAGGATTTCCTGGAAGCGTACGAGGTAAGGAAATCACGCTGTCAAAAATGTATCGACGCACAAGAGTCATACTTTACAGAATTCAAGATGTTGTACCTATCTGATCAATAAATTTGTTTTTAAAAATGCAACGAATTACTTTTGGAACATACCTTGTATGCACTACGAAGTTAGACGATCGTGGAATAATTTATGTACCTTCCTGCTCACGATACAACTAGGCGAAAGATTACGAAACATAATTTCTTATCTCCTGATTATTTTTTAACCGTGGCGAAATGCGCGGGGTAATTTTTCCCGGGGTTCGGCATCATTCCACTCAGTACTCGGCTAGTATGTATTTTTCGAAACTAGTGATCCCTTCATTTTAAATTAAAGCAATGAGAACTTCTTTTCAGTTACATTTCTGTAAGGATGGTAACAGAGCTGATGTAGCGGTTGTATTTCGTTGTGAAATCTACGGAAAATATTTACCTCGTTCGCGTACAGCGTCTTATGAGAGACTTATTTACTATCGTATAAAAGTATAAATATTAGAAGAATTGGATAAAAATTTCGGTCGAAAGACTTCGTCAAACGATGATCTCAATTTGGATCAGATTGATAAAGATAAAACTATGTCAGAATGTCAAAGTAATATTTCACGTTTCTCTTAAGTTTGTGGTGTTACCAAATCTCCGTTTACAAGATCTTTTTTTCCTCAGCCACTGCTCAAAATATTTGGGCATTGTAATATACAAATATGACCTGAAAACGCTTCCATATCTTGATGAATAGTTTGAGATTCGATGATGAAGGTAAACAAAACGACAGGAAGTTCACTAAGAATATTTGATGTTTTTGTAAGAAATTGTCAATCAAACAGAATCCCTCAAGATGAACATTAACACGCCTTTCGCAGCCATAGGAGTATTTACGAAAACGAAGTCATCAAAATACGTTCTAAAATACTCATTATTACGTATTCGGGGAGATATTTTACCAAGAACAAGCCAATATGTGTAACACAATCTTGGTCCCTATGTAATAACTACACCTCGGATTTTAGGACAAATGCCTATATAGTTGTGGAAATGCCTATAGATGTGGTGGAAAATAATTTCAGATTGTTACGAATCATGAGAAAATATATCTATTGAAAACTTCTAATAGTGCCTGAAATGTCCAAAAAAGTGCAGTTGATACCTATTGTAGCAAGTCTCTTTGCCTCTAACGCGTAATTTTCAAAAACAATCATTTTTAAGTACTCAAATTCGTCTTACGAAAACGCAAATACGCTCCTGAAATACAAATATTATGTGATAGAAAACGATCCACGACGTACTGCAATCATTTATGAGTTTATAGAACGTATATAACTATTTGCCGGATATAAATATAGTGCAAATTGTAAAGAACGAGGAAGAAATTTGTATAAGAACTAGACGATTTGAAGAGGGTTTTAACCAAGAAGATTATTTTAAACATTCGTGGGTATGTGTATGAGGGTTAGATAATTCTCAGTATTGCTTTCCGTGACTTCCGTGTCAGGAAGAGAAAATCTAAGACAAAATCAGAAATCGCCGGTTTGAACCACTTGAGTGATTATTATAAAAATATTAAGAATCATCAGCTTTTCACATCAAATATATTCTGAAGCGTACATGTTTTAGAAATACTTGCGTCACCACCTACAGGAGAAAGCTGAAGAAAAAGATTTCGCGTAACATGTATGTCCTCAATACTTTAATTGCGGGTGGCCATTTCTGGCGGATTGAGGGACTTGACATTGAGGGTGCACAATGAGGAAGAAAAATCATCAAATCCTGAAAATTTTAAAGGCCTCGTGAATTCTAATTCTGAATAAGATTCTCTTTTCGATAAAACACATCTTGAAGAGACAAGAATCGACCAAAACAATACAGAACGAGTTTTCGCCAGTTAATTGGGTCTACCAAAAGAAAATTCAAAAAACATTAAAAATCCGATGTTATTTCAATTATCGCAGATGAAACCAATGACAAATCTAACTCAGTACTGTGACCGATCATGTATTTACAAACGTTAAATATTTCGCTTTCCACCCAAATCAAGATGAGAACTGACTAGCGCAGTGATTGACATCGCAGGCACCAAGTTCTGTAAAGGAAAGATTAGAGTAGTGGGTTTGAACGATATCTAGATCAACATAGACCGCCACCTGAACGATTAACTAGTGTTGAACGACCTCATTCTATACGAGTCAGCAAAGAGATCAAGATTCATTTGTTAGCAGCAGAGACGACGTATCCGCAATCAATTTCCATCTATTATAAAACTATTTCTAAAAAACACATTCTACGAGGTAAATATTCTGTCTACAACTCTATTTCATTTAATGGAATTGTGAGAAAGAAATATATGAAATGTGTAATGTGAAAGGTGCAATTCCATGCAATGCCCTACGTTCATGCTACGTTTTCTTTCACAGCCTTTTTTTAAATTCTTTTCCTGGTATTCTGAATCAAATACCATAATTCCCACTACCTTAATTAAATGTAAAAGAAATGGTATTTTCATAAAACTAAGTTGGATCAGATTAACGACCAGAGTTCTGAAACACATACGTGTTCGGGCCGACAGGTGGTAAGAGAAGCATCTCTAGGCCTGAGACCTTCGCTGTCTTCCTGATCTACATCCTCTGGTTCGGGCCACAAAGCTGAATCACAGCCCAAGAGGTCGAAATCTATGACGAGGTGCGGCCCACGGACTTCAAGGATTCCTCAGAAGTATTCATCACCCATGCCATTCGCCCCTTGAATTCACATAGGCATTACGTTCTTCCTTGTTCTTCAGTCAGGCACTACGTTCTTCCTTGAGGGTGTAGCTGAATGAGGCGGTGAAATATGCCCCCAAATCAAATCTATAATCGCTCATAGGAAAGAATACAAAATGACGTAGATTCACAAAAAATCAACCTCCTAAGGCAATCTGTTGGAGAGATACGAGAACAGCGTTTTGTAGGTTTTATTTTTTCCTAGCATCTATTGCATATATCAGGCTGAAAACATTGGAGAAACGGAAACATAGTTGGATTGGAAGATAAATGTAACTGAGGATTTTGACGCCAAATTCATAAAGAAAAAAGTTTATGAAATTCCTTTTCGACGTGATATCGTTGGAGTGCTGTCTATATATCATCATGTTCTATAACATATATTTTTATTCATAATTTTGAACAATGTGCACGGTAGTGAAACAAAATTAAAACCAATTTTTTCAGTATAAACATTTGAAAGTCGCGCCAAAATTAAATTGGAAAAATTTGTTTCACCAAACAGTTTATATTCAAATTATCGAAAAATGTCGCGTACCAGGATTATTTTGAACTTTTTGGTGACAAATGTTTGTCGCATAAAAAACAAGTTCTCAAATACGAACTGTCCAAAAAATGGCCTATTGTTTGACGCAGTTTCAATTATATTATTGTTTACTTCGTGACTTAAAAGCACCAAGACGACACATACGTCTTAATTCAAAACGCACTGATATTTATTCATTCATCGTGGGACACGTTTTCAAATCTGCAAACATTACTACACTGCCACTCATGCACATTTCCGACTATTGTTTTTTTTTTTTTTTTTTTTTTTTTAAGCTAGATGTTTTCTGAACCAGATGATTCAAAAGGAACCTAAAAAAAGGCATAGGCTAGATATATAGAAAAAATTACTTCATCGTTGAAAATTTGAATAAATGAGACAGTAACCTCCTAAGTTTTTACCAATTAACTTTAATGAAAATAACATAAAATGTAAATGGAATTACCTCCGGTAAGGGAAGGGAAATTTAAAAATATCAAATCGATTAAATACGCGATTATTGTTGGAATAAAGCTGGAAAGAAATTTTGACATCTCGCATATTAAATTCGAAAATATTATCACCTTTCCCAGTTTTTCACGATTAAGATACAGAACGTAAGGAAGGTCAAGATCAGAGAAACATAAAATAATAAAGAAGTAAATATAACAGCAAATGTAAAAATATTAAAGTTTTCCTATTATGTTCGGTATCAATGCGACGATCAAGAGGGCCACTCGGGTAATACCGTCTGCATGTGATGCAAGTATGCTCTAAAAGTAACATGTATTACCGTTACCTCCAACAGTATCGAATTTGCGAAATGATTCATTAATTGAATAGGCTTTTGAACGCATTAACTACTATGATCATTAGTGCCGTAAGTGCTCTGCATGTTTCTATCGCGGAAGTGGCGGTGATCCTTCCCTGCTTGGACCTACCCATGGACTAGCGTTTTTTTCCCAAACAGTTCCTCTCACCAGCGAAAAATCGTTGTAGCCAGGACTAGTCCCAAACTCCCAACTGGTCTTCAGACATGTGTGATATTATAGTGTATTTAAGTGTACATTTGAAAAAGTAAAGAGAGAAAATAGGACAAGGAAAACAAAAGAAAGGCCGCGCGCGTTCTGTGATATGTTTGTTAGGGTACTGCCCTACTATTAGTGTGATGTTGATCGGATAAACCACTAAAAACTACCGCTTAGAGCAGGCGCTCGCTCGATTTGTCCTGCGAACTACAGCTGAAGTCAGCCTAGCTATATAGCTAGTGCCAAAGAAACTGCCACCGTTTGGGGATTCGAACTCTACGACATGCCGGTCACTTGTATTGCAGTGACATCAGTCGTTCTGAGCTACCCAAATTGGTGAGACATTGTCGAACCACAGTAGAAGTACGTTAAAGTAACATCACAACCAGCATTTTAGCGTATGGAAGTTTTTATCCTGTGCTCTTCCCAACTCAACAAAAATTTACATTTTGCGAATACTCCCAGCTCCAGGTGACGAATGATGCGATACCGACGTTTCAACCAACCTGTCGTGAACTTCAAGTAATGGAGACCAACCAACGTAGACGTCTCAGCAATGAACGCGGTGTCAACAGAACAGCGAAAAACAATTGCCTGACAATGTTGAGGGCAGCCTAGGACATCACACGTTCAATTCATCTTAATCCAATCGGTCCATGACACACAATGATCATGTTACTCCCAACCCCACGCAATGTTTGCTGATTCGCGTCCCAGCTACCCAAGGAGAAAACGTGCCACCAACTGCCAGGAGAGCGCGTGCGCGGCGCGCCCCAGCCGTCAGAAACGCGCCCGCTGTCGCGCCGCCGCTGGAGCTAATAACGGAGTGTCGGCTCGCGGTCCATTGGGCACGCCACGCAGCGCCGCGCCTCGCCGCGCCGCGCTGGGGCTTGGGCGTTGCTGGCGACGGGTGTCGCGCGCGGCGGCGGGGGAGGGGGGATGCTGACGGACGGAGTGGTGGGGGAAATTGAAGAGGTGGGAGAAGAGGGAAAGGTGGTCAGTGCGAGGGGATGGGTGGAAGAGACCAGGATGGGGTGAACGGGGGGGGCGAAGGGGATGGATAGGGAACGATTCCCGATGCACGAAAGGATGAGGAGTGGTGAGGAGAAAGAGGGAAGTAGAACAAGGAGTGGTCAAGGGAGAAAGAGAACGCGAACGACCGGAAAACCGAAGGATCGAGAGAGATGAAAGAAGAAGCGGAGGGGACGGACGGAGTTGAGGGGAACGTGATGGGGTGGAGGAGGTGGGAGACGAGGGAAAGGTGGTCAGTGCGAGGGGATGGGTGGAAAGAGACCAGGACGGGAGGGGAGGAGCGAGGGGGATGGATAGGGACCGATTCCCGATGCACGAAAGGATGAGGAGCGGTGAGGGAAAAAAGGGAAGTAGAACAAGGAATGGTCAAGGGGAGGTGCAAGAGAAAGAGAACAGGAACGGCCGGAAAACTGAAGGATCGAGAGAGAGGGAAGAAGAAGCGAGGGTGGAGGAACCAGGCGAAGGGGCGGTGGGAAGGTGTTGGAAAACAGAAAGGAAGGAGAATAACGGCGTCAATGAAATGGGGGAGCGTAGAAGGGAAAAGAGACACAGGACGTGGAAGTAGAAAATAAAGGAAGCGAGAAGGTTAGAGAGAAGGGTCGGACGGACAGTGAGAGAAGGGTTAGTTGGTAGTGATTTCGGGCACGTCAACTAACAAGGTCGTTATTCCCGCAAGTGCAGTGCATTGTTTTTTCATCAGAAGGAGGTGGTGATCTCTCCCCGCTCAATAGTAACGGCGTAAACCTACGGCGGTTAGCGGGGTTTTCCCTAGCCAGGAATCTCTCACCCGCGAGGTGCCGTCCCATCCGGGACAAGCTCTAAGCTCCCGACTGGTCAGCCGGCATCTGTTGGTAGGAAGGGAAGTAGGGACACACGAGCAGGTGAGATAGCGATAAATGGATACTACGACGATGGATACTACGGACCGAGCGGAAAAATGGAAAGGACATGTAGAGACGAGAGGATGAGCTGAGCTGAGAGAGAGAGCGAGAGAGAGACAGAGAGAACGGAGAAAGACACACAGAGACTGGTGGTCGAGGGTACAGGAAGGTACGGGAAAGATGTACGGAGAGGGCGTAGGGCAGGTCAAGAGCGTGGGAGCTGAAGGGTACGCCGGGATAGACGGACGGCTTGGTGTGTAGGGAGAGAGGTGGCGAAGACCGAGGAGTGCTGGAGTGGGAAGGATGCAGAGTCAGAGGATCCGCAGAGAGGGAGCGAGAACCGCCGACCCATTGTGTGGGGAGGGAGGGGGAGCGAGTCCGGGTGAGCGCTGGGTGGGGCCGGGGAGGTGGCGGGGTGGGGGTGGAGGGGACGCAGGGGCCGGGTGCACGCAGGGCCTCTGCGTGACGTGGCGCGTCACGCACGGACAGTCCGGAGGCCAGGAGGGGGAGGGGAGGGAAGGGGAGGGGGAGCCGGCTGCCAGATGGTCCTCGCGCGATGGAGGCAGCGCATTCGCCGCGCTCTGGCAACACATGGCGTCTGCGCGCGCACGTATGTGACCTAGGCACGATGCGTTGAGGCACCGAGGAAAATGCGCTCATGACATATTTCTATTCCTTATTACTAGGGGCGGGTATTTATGACCTTACACGTCGCCGAAAATGATCAATAAAATGCTCTTAAAATACTTTACAAATGCCCTAAAACCTAAGAAAAATGACGTAAAAAATCTTATCAAAACCCGTTCGCATGGACACCTAATGCTATTAAATACGTTACTGATGTAATCGAGGCGTCTTCCATTCGTTCGAGTGAACCCAACTTTTCGCTCGGACTGTTCTTTTCCAGGAAATCTCCGTCTTTAGTTATCCCGAAATCGGGCCGGCGCTGATACACGTAACAAGAATTACATACAACGACTGTCAAAGCAATTTCAGAGCGAACAAATAGAATAGGCTACTGAGTAATTATGTGAAGGACATTTGTTGCATCACGTAAATATTATCTCAACCCAGTACCATTAAAAATGCATTTAAATCGATGAAATCGGTAAAAAAAAGCGAAATAATGACTTTTAGGCTCCTGCGGCATGTCAGTGTCATGTGTACGGATATGGGATTACATTTCATTCAGAGAGAATATTTACAGCGTCGTAAAGAAAACAGTTCTGTAAAATTTTGGTTTTTATTAAGATTTCAAATTTTAATGAACTTACAATTAAGAGTATCATATATCTGGTGACATTCTGTCTGAGGAAACAGAGGACATCAAATCTCGTCAATGCAATGCCTCCGACTAGGTGGTCCGGGGTTTGAGTTCACAGCAGGACTATGAACCACGTTCAAATTCAGACCTCCTCTGGAAAAGAATATCATGGACTGGTTGTTCGTTTCGGTATTTTCCAGGATTTCTAGAATCAATGCCGCAGAAATACCCTAACAAGCTGCGCGAGTCGTTCGGTGATTTTTCTTCTCTCCCTTGTTTTATCATCCCTTAATTACACACACACACACACACACACACACACACACACACGTACATGCACTACACTATATATTTTATCGGGAGCTTAGATCTTGTCACAGCTGCGGCGGTGACCCGCTGGAAATAGATACGTAAATAGAAGAAACACGCAACCCTACGTGTCAGTCGAGACCAGATTTCGAGATCCAGTGATGGTCGAACATCGCCTTCTCTCGTAATTAAAAAAACGAGACAAGTGAACATAGCAGTTGACGCGTCCGGAAAAGAGAAAGTATCAATCATTCAAACAATCAATCCAGAAACAAGGCAATGGCTTGCGAACCCTATTGGACACTGCGGCGGGAATAAATTTGATATCAAGTGAGTTTGACATCAAATTCACTTCACCCCGTAGCATGTCACACGTATTTTAACAGTTTTTGACGTAAAATAAGTAATAATAAATAAATAAGGAGGATATAACTCAAATATATTTCTATCTTTTCGGATTCTACTTCTCTGATCTTGTACTGCCTAAATTCAAAAACTTGAAAGTGAAATACGGGCACGTGTTCAGGCGATTTAGGAGTACACAAATCATTTTCTTGAATTAAACTGGAATGACCGATTATATTTGAAATTTTCATTTGAAACTTTCAAGCACCATAAAATATTTAAGACACCAAGGGACTGCAGGCCTCCAACGTTTCAAAAATTCTATCAGAACATTTTCGACACTTTAAGATAGAATAATAGTAAGGAGATTTAGTTCATATTTTTTTAAGAAAAACTTTTACTCTTCATCGTTTGTCGAGGAATCGTGTGTGTGTGTGTGTGTGTGTGTGTGTGTGTGTGTGTATGACATGGTATATATATGACAAACTACGATTAATGTGTGTCTACTGCCGGCAGAGTGTAATGATGCCCAACTCACATTCAGACGTAAACAGAGGAAAATTTAATATCAAATGTACTATTCACAAATCGAACGAGTTATTCTTACTTTGGACTCACGAGGCGAAAATGCCCCTATTATGTCTATAATCAACCCATGGACAGACCCAATCAACAGGTTCTTTTTTGACTGAAAACTCTTGGCTTACCGGAAGGCGTCCAATCTACTCTTAATTGCTAACAATTCGGTCGCCGTATTGCGACCTTTTTCAGTTCGAAATGCGTGAACGTGAACTTACCCACAAAAGCCGTGCGATATTCCGTCTTGGATTTTTGATTAATTTTTTCGTCTTTGCAGGCGCATCAACTGCTTTGGTCATTAGTCCCGTTATTGTAGTGATTTTTTTTTCGGGAGATGGCGGTGATCTTCCCCCCGCTCGTTGGCGAGATCCGGCGCCGACCTACCGTCGGCTAGTGGGGTTTCCCCCTAACCAGGAGTCTCCCACCAGCGGAACACCGCCCCAGCCGGGCCAAGCTATAAGCTCCCGACCGGTCTCTCGGAATATGTGGTAGTGCAGTGCTTATTAGTGTAAGTGTGTGTATGTGTAAGGGGACAAGATAAAGACAAGGAAGAGGAAGAACAGATCGCACGCGGTCCGTGGTGCGTTTGGTAGGGTACTGCTCCGGCATTCGCCTGGTGTTGATCAGAGAAACCACAGAAAACTACCGATCAGAGCAGCCGGCCGCGCGAATTCTCCTCCAGACAGCGACTGAATTCGACCTAGCTTGTAACCTAGTGTCAAAAATCCTTCCGCCGTCGGGACTCGAATCTAGGACCTCCCGGCCAGAGGCGCTGCAGTAACATCAGTTGATGCACTGAGCTGCCGCTCCGTCTTGGAGATACTACCCTCAGATGCCTCGTTAGAAAAACCCCCAGTGTAGACTGCTGGCAGCGCCACCGCCACCAGCACCATCAGAACCATAAGCGCAGCTGGCACCCACGGACGCCGCCGCTTCATTGTTCAAATTCCGTCTGCCTTATTCACCACGCGGCGCGGCGCCGCGAGCGCAAAAATTAACTTTGGGAAATGGAATTATAATTCGCTCTGGAAGTTCTATAAGCTCGCGCGCCTGCCTGCCCCGTCCGAATTAGAGCGTGGCTAAATGCGTTCGTTTTAACGGGAGCGTTTAGGCAGCGGGATGAGGAATTCTTTTCCACCGCTCTGGGGCAGCTTGGGCAAATGGGAACCCGCTTACTGGAACAGAACACACCCGGCAGACAAGTGAGTATTCCGTATTTCTGAGCGCGTCAACCGGCTGAGGTGGCTCAGAATATCAACTGATGTCACTCCGGTGTCTCTATTTCGGGGAGGTTGTTGGGGTCGAATCCCAATGGTAGGCGGATTTTAGACCCTAGCTAAACAGCTAGGCCGATTCAGTCGCTGTCTGAAGAAGACTTCCAGCGGGCGGGTGCTCTGATGGCTAGTATTCCATGGTTTCGCCCTCAACATCACGCGAATGCCGGAGCAGTACCCTAACAAATGTGCCACGGACCACGCGCGATGTTTCCTTCTATTACCTTATCATATCGTCATCTCTTACTTACACATACACATACACTTACATGCACTACACGACCACACATGCCAGGATACCGGCCGGGAGCTTTCGGCTGGGGTTTGTCTCGTTGGTGGGAGGTACCAGTTAGGGATGATACCCATTAACCGACGGGGAGGTCAGCCAAAGATCTCACCATCCACCGGGGGATGATTAGCGCCACTTCTCGAGGAAGAAAAGCAGGCGCCACACTTACGTGAAGTACGTACCTTAGCAATTTACACGCCTGGCTGCATCAATTAGCTATTTTGGTCGTGAATTACAATGTGTTGCGTGCTACAATCTGCATATGGTTGTGTTCCTCCCCTCCGGCATTGTGAGATCCAGCGCCACCTACACTCCGCTGACGATTCCCTCCTGTGAGTATCTCCAACAAATGAGGCACTTCGTTAGCCTGTAGGTATAAACAGGGATGACTGTGACACTCACTGTTATTACGGTGAAAGAGTAACATTCTAAATGAAGATAATAAGGAAAAACGAGAAGCTGGATTATGATGTGGAAACGCCCACTGGAACCATAAAAATACGCGAACGAACTATTTGGTTTTTGTGAAGTAGAATATGATTATCCAATAAAAAAAGTACGAAAACACAAGTTTGGTTGAATATTGTATTAGAGCGTTCTTGAGTAATAAATGTAACATCGAACTACGCATGTAAATTCCAAATTGAAATAAATTATGAATGCATATACAATATGGTTAATACAAACAAGAAAATCCATATCAATAAAAAGTAAAACCCACTGAAAACGTAATTCAAATAGCCATTCAAATACCCATTGAAAACGTAATTCATTACATTCGTATACTTAATCGAAATCGATAATATTGATAATAATAATTTCATCAAATGACTGAGAAATTTGAAGCTGAGGCACCTTGTGCAAAAGTAGGTATTTGGTAGTATGCTATTACCTATAGAAATCACCAGAATTGTAAAATCCCAGAATTGTGCATTTCTGGATCATACTATATTTGTTCCCAAAATCTTCAATATCACGAGTAACTCATCAGATATATTTCATTTACAAAATTCGAGGAAAAATTCAAAGGCTTTGTAAGTTTCAATATTAAACATTAATAGTGACTGACTACAATAGTAATGACCTTCAGATGTAATCGGTCGTTTAGGACGAAAGGGAACACAAAGTGACAACTTGCGCAATAAATAGCGATTGGGATGCAGATATCGGCGTTAACCACAGATCGATACTCATTAATTTCTAGTTACCAGAAAATTCGTTCAAACTCGTTTGCATACGGTAGCGGTACACGGACGGAAGGAAAACGTGCTTTAATTGGATATAACCGCGCTTAGTATACGAAACTCAAGCTACTGTTCTGAAGAAAACATTACGCACGATGAATTTGTTACGGAAACGCGGATATCTATCGTTCTTGAAGGATAAGGGTTTGGTAATTTGACATTCTTCTAAACGATCATTGTAAACAAATGCTGAATACTTAATAGATACTTGTTCATCTTTAAATCAGAAAAACCGAATCGTCTAAATGACATATTTTCTAGAGGCTTTGAGATCAAAGAAAAACATCCATATTTATCTTGGAAAGACAATAGTTATAATAATCCACGTATATCCAATCTTCTATTTCATAGTACATTGCATTTAAAATAACATTACTTCATGGATAGACATTCCAGCGACTTTCAAATCTTTCAATATAGTAGATTATTTCATTAAAAAAATCGCATGAAGATCACATTTCCCGAATTCGGCAATCGAATTTAAATTAAAATATTTTTTTCTTAATGAAAGTTCCAATAATTACTTTTTATAGACAATCACAAATACATTTATTAAAACATAAATGAGTTTTACATTACAATGGATCTTGAAACAAGAAAGAGCTTGGCAACGTTTCAGAGGTCGGGTTGTGCCACCATCATCAGCTCTAATGTCAACAATATGTCAACTAAAATAAGAAATTTAATTATAAAATTGATTCCATACTAATACAATTCAGTAGAAGTAACAAACAAGTTGAACTCTCTGATTCTGAGACAGTACAGCATGATATTAATTTCAATCATCAAGGTAATCTAATCAACCTAGTATTTGTCCCTCTGTGTCAGATTTCCAAGTTCCTCCCTCACAACATATAAACCCTATTACTATCTCTTCATGTCTCTATTTCCTCAGAAGTCGATCTGCTTCTGAGAAAGCTTTCCCCAGCCTTTTCTCACTATCCCCGCCCCCCCCATCTATCCTTACCCCTCCTAGAATTCAGCAAACCCAGAACATTCTTGTCAGTACTCTCTCCGTAGCAGGAGCGTTCACAGTCACATTCGTAATTCGACCTCTGAAACGTTGCCACGCTGTTTCTTGTTTCAAGATACCATTGTAATGTAAAAATCATTTACGTTTAAATATATGTATTTGTAACTGTCTATAAAAAGTAATTATTCCAACTTATTAAGAAAAAACGTAGTAGCAGACAGCCTATATTTCATCTTTCTAACCTTAAATTAAAATAAGTATATTAAATAATACATGCTCTTGATAAAGCTGTCTACATATCTGAGAGTTCAATTTCCTCAAACAAATATAAGACGGAGTCTATGAAGAATTACAGCCATCTATAGGAAATGCTCAAAGAGAGATGTTAAATTCGAACTGCCCATTCACAGAAGATCCTGGATAGCTTTAACTCTTTCTTCAGCTTAAACTTCCCATTATTCCATCCATACGCTCCGGATCCTACCTTGCAGAATACGAGGAATTTGATTCGTGAATTAAGTATCAAAGATATGTATCGATCGTAAACAAAAACATTCAGAGAACGAGAATACCAGACTATACATTGTAGATGAACACTTGGAGAAGGACATTAAATTCAAAATACTAATGTAATAAGGTTGTACATGAAATAAATTTCTGAATATCTCTTTGAAAGAAATAAAAAAATCTGGGCTGTCTGTAATAAAGGCAGTAAGACTAATATACAAATTTTAAAATGGAAAGAAATTGATTGAATGAATGAAACCGTATCAGAATAGAATGTATCACACGATATAGCGCAAAAGCTCAATTCACCTGTTTTTAAAATCAGTTTTAAGACATTAATTGAATAGTTAATTTAAGTCAGAACCTACATGATATAATAGATTTAAGTGATATATAATTTTATCATAATATTTACCACTGCATAAAAGTCACGAATGAAAAAATTCATGATTTTACGTAACGAGCAGCATGCGATGTCGCTGCTCCTGAATTAGCATGAAATTATCATTGTTTGTAAGTATCCTAAAACAATCAATTGCTAAAAGCGAAAAGAAACCTCGAATGATACCTACCCTTTATGTCGGTTTTGTTACTATGAAGAGGAATTGTTCAACAATGAATATCATGTGCCAAACTTACAGATCATTTGTGAGTACGCAACTACAGAAATTTATCGAATTTTATTAGCTTCAAAATTAACATCTTAAAACTATTATTTTAACTAAGCGAGAGATCGTTTGCAAATTTCCTGGACCAATCGATTGCTAAAAGCGAAAAGAAATATCGAATGCTACCTTTTCTTGTCGTTACTATTGCTCACAGAGAAAACGATTTGATCAATAACTAGTCATGTGCTAATCTTACAGGTTATTTATGAAGAATAGGCAATTAGAGAAATTTATCGAATTTTAATAGCTTGAAAATAATTTCATGAAAAAACTATTTTAACTAAGTGAGTGAACGTCTGAAATTAAATAATCGTTTGCAAATTTCCTAAAACCATCTATTCCTAAAGGTGAAAAGAAACATCGAATGCTACATTTCCTTTAATTCGGTTTTGCTGTTATAGAAGTGGGATTCTCATCACATTTTAATCTTACAAAATTTATCAAAAATACGCAACTAGAGGTATTTATCAGAATTATATCGCTACCAAATTAATACCATGAAACTATTATTAATAATATTGGTAGGGCGGAGTTTAAGAGAATGCAGGGTGGGAACTGTGTAGTGTAGGACTTAAAGAGGCCTAAGGTAACCAATCGCAGAAACTCGGATAGTTGGGGCCGCCATGATGAGTACAGGAGTACTTAACCTACAAGGCGAGACGAGGTTAGAGAGGAACTGCCGATATGGTGAAACCAGGACAGGCGCAGATAAGTCGGCTTAAGAGCAGAGAAGACGTGCAGAGTCCGCAGATCTGGAAGGCTGGAACGGACGAAGGATAGGATCAAAAGAAGAAGAGCGATGGAACAGCACAGGGAAACGGTCAACGGAACAAGGATCCCACTACGCTACCATCGCTCTTCTTCCTTTGACGACAGAGGAAAAGTGGAAAAGTGACGATGGTACAGCAGAATAACAGCAAAACCTAGACGATAGAAGAGGGGTGGGACAATGGAACGTATACATACATATTTTTTATATGAAATCCTCTTACGGAGCTACATATTAAATTCTCTCTCCTCTGTTCTATCTTCGCAAAACCGGAGCAACAATACAGTACAATGGCAGCAATACTGCCGCAAAAGAACGGCTGAGAGCCAACACACAGACTGACAATATGACAAAACAACAGTTAATACGTTGAATGCCGGTGTCGCTTTAAAGAGTCGACTTTAGACTGGTGCCGTCGAAGCAAACGTTTTACGTTCGTACAGCTTCTACGCTGTATTTGTCGGTTGGCACTGGTAGAGAGATCACGCATTCAAGGAGGCATTATTAGAATGTATTTTTTTTAACATTTTTGCGCAAGCGCTTTTATTGAGTGATCACGTGACATTTTTGGACGCGTATCCGCATTTTGCAAACGCTGTTGTTCAATGCTGTACTTCTCATTTGGTACAGTTGTAAAATTCAATGTGGAATTTAAAAAATTCTTTTTTGAATATTTTTGTGCTAGTGGTCACATTTTTGTGTGATAAGACTTTTGTGGATATGGAAGAGAAAGAACCTGGCCTTGTGGCATCCCGTTTACCTGAAAGAGGGTGTAGTAATACAGTACAGATGAGATAATTAAATTTTTGGATACCTCTGATTGTAAATTCCATGACATGTCGGATTCTGATAGTGATTGAAAAAAAAGCGAGAACAATATTGAAGTTAAAAATGGTCAAGAATGTCGCAGTAGAGATGAATGAGAAATTTGTGATCCTGTAACAACTGCTAATGCACTATTTGTGAATTGACAGAGTGATACATTTGGAATAAAAGGTATTCCATTTATTAGAAATATCAAACTATTTCGAGAAGTGAACCTTACATTATTTTCGAATTTTACTGATTGATCAGTTACAGTAAGAAATTGCAAATCAAACTAATTACAATCGAACGGAGATATTTCTATCAGTTGGTACCAACGAGAAATCCCGTGTATGCCAAAGGAAAGATGTTTCAAAACAGCATATTTTTTTAATATTCTTGCACACAGACAATGTTAAAATAAGAATTACTAATATTGATTCTAAGATTATTTGAAAAGATCAATTATTTCATAATAAGGCTGTTGCTGCAAATGTGAATCGAAACATTCTTATTTTGCGGCCACTATATTTATCAAACAATTCGGCACGGAGAAAGACTAGGCATCAGCGTGTGCAAAATTCGCCCGTCATTGATTATTTCAACCAGAGAATGGCACAAGTTTGCTGTCATTGTGAACTTTCACTGGGCGAATCAATAATTCTTTGGAGTGGTCGATTAATATTTCGGCAATATATACAAAAGACATAAATAAGGAGTAAAACTGCATAAAATGACCACTCGTCATGGACTCATTTAAAAATTTGCCGCGTAAACTAGCGTACTGGATAAGTATGGAGGCAAATGTCGAAAAAGAGAAAGAAAAAGAATGTGCTATAAAGGGTCGGACGGCACTCAGCTCGGAAATATTCCTCCAGTGCCACCGACTCTCCTAAGCGTTAACAAATGAAACTCATAATTAACCATAATGTTAGTAGTGTGTGTTGACTTTTCAAACTTGCATACATAAATTTAAAATTTCTCAGCAGAAGATACGCGGCATATTTCAATATTTTATTTTGTCAACAGCAGCCAACGACAAATAGCGAACAGAACGTAACGTAACAGGAGCAATATAACAGTCAGCGTCGCTGTGCAATAATACGGCAAACGAACAGCGGAACCGGTACGATAAAACTGAGGCTTTACAATTCCGTGGACGGCCAGTTCAGGAGAGGATATATTGAAAGGGGCCGTGGCCGCCATTGTAGTCAATGATTTGCGCGAGGATTTAAAACCGGGCTCTGCGATTGCTCTCCTTTTCATCATTATCTTTGTTTTTGTATTTGTAACAAAAATATAAAATTGAAAACCGGAAAGTTAGTTGTATATGGGTAGCAAACAACCAAATTTAATCAAAAACGATGGAGCCATTTTTTGAAACTTTTGAAAATATCCCAGAGACTTAATGTAAAGTACACCCCAATGGAGACATTGGTTTCCAATATAAAAATTCAAGAAGCCGCGATATCAGTCACATCAGTTGGGGAATACGTTCGGAGAAAATAGACCAAACGGTTTAGCCGCAAGCGATGCGAACGGACGGACAGACAGACAGAGAGGTACAGCAATCATTCTATTTTATAGCGGTATCAAGGATCCACAAAACAGGAATCCTCCCTGAGTGAAGTCGTAGGCTTCCGCGACCGGAGTCATGTGGATGATCTTGGCTGTTCGGGTGACGCCGCGTCGATGGCTGTGTTGCCGACGTTTCGACTATCTTTTCGTGTTCTTCCTGAGAGCTGGTCTGCAGACCAGTCCTGAGGACTGCCAATATCATCCACAGGAATCCTCCCTACACCATGTGTTGTTTTTTCTTCCAAATATAGCAACTGCACTTTTTTGTTACGGGGTCCTGTAGTAAGTTTTTTCTGCCGAAATTTCGCATTTTTCTCAGCCTTAATGAACTTCCTGCGTAAGAGGTAGCGAGAAAGTAAAAGGGGACGTCACAGCTAAGCAGACGAGAGAGTGACGTAGCATGGGAGGGGAGGAGTCTAGTCGGCGTGTGGCAACGCCTTTCTGCGTAAGAGGTAGCGAGAAAGTAAAAGGGGACGTCACAACTGAGCAGACGAGAGAGTGACGTAGCATGGGGGGAGGAGTCTAGTCGGCATGTGGCAACGCCTTTCTGCGTAAGGGAGCGAGAAAGAGGAGTGAGCAGACTAGTCGGCGTGTGGCAACGCCTTTCTGCGTAAGAGGTAGCGAGAAAGTAAAAGGGGACGTCACAACTGAGCAGACGAGAGAGTGACGTAGCATGGGGGGAGGAGTCTAGTCGGCATGTGGCAACGCCTTTCTGCGTAAGAGGTAGCGAGAAAGTAAAAGGGGACGTCACAACTGAGCAGACGAGGGAGTGACGTAGCATGGGAGGGGAGGAGTCTAGTCGGCATGTGGCAACGCCTTTCTGCGTAAGAGGTAGCGAGAAAGTAAAAGGGGACGTCACAGCTGAGCAGACGAGTGAGTGACGTAACTTGGAGGGGAGGAGTCTAGTCGGCGTGTGGCAACGCCTTCCTGCGTAAGAGGTAGCGAGAAAGTAAAAGGGGACGTCACAACTGAGCAGACGAGTGAGTGACGTAGCATGGGGGGGGGAGTCTAGTCGGCGTGTGGCAACGCCCGCGGGGAAGAGTGTGCCCCGTTTACGCCTCCAAAATATTTACCGCTTGGCAGCTCCTCGCTTAGCGGCGCGGCCGGGCGGAGGAAGGAGGGCGGGGGGGGGGGGAAAGGCCTCAAGGCGGCTACGACGACGGACGAGTGGCAGCGCGGCGCGCGGCCTGTCCCCTTGATCTTGGAACGCGAGTAAACACCCAAGACTTTCAGCTCTGTTTTCCTTCGGGGGTCGAGTTTTTCATTAAAAAGACGGCAAACAGCCGAGTAGGAACCGCGTTCGCACGAAAAACACTGGGCGCGCTCGGAAAAATATACTCCGTAGCGAAAAGTGAATCGGAAGAAAGGTTTAGAGGCATTCCATAGAGTGAGTTTGTCCCGAGGCGCGAAAGATTGCGTTGCTGGAGCAACGTGAGGTGTTGTGAGAGGCGAGAGTGAAAATTAGGACGGAGAGAGGGGAAAATAGAATAAATGGGCGAGGATGATGCAATGGTCAAATAGCAGTTTACGTAACAAGGGTGAGGAACAGATAATTCACGAGTCGAGGTTGTCGTCACAGCTACGCTTGGACGGCACAGAGACGAGTGAGAGAATCACCTGTTTCGCGCCCGAGTTGGGTATGGTATTTTTTGTTTTTTTACACGCCATGAGCAGCTAAACATAATGCGTCAAGCAAATGTGTATACATTAAATTTCAAATAACTAGAAATACCATACTTGTATACTAGTAAATGGATTCCAGTCAGTGCCGTAACACAACTGTTTGTAAAATAATAAGCGAAGACGACGTGAAGATGAACGACAATTTCGAATATCTACAGATGTTTCACACAAGCTTTGCGATATTTCGCTCATTGTGAAAAAATTAGTTACTTTGCATATCGAAACCGAGCACGCGACAGCATGTTTCGCGCACAGCGTGTTTTCTAGAAGGAAGTCTCTAGTATAAGTGAGGCAAACACAATTGACGAAAAAGTGCTGAATCCAAAACATCAATAGAACCAAGAACGTCGATTCACAATGCGAATACTGTTTTGACTTTCACTCTGCAATCTGTAAAACACGAACATTAGAGTACTGTAATCATACTTCAAAAGCAATGTTGTTTTCTTCTTAGAGAAGATATTGACTGCATGAGACACTATTTGTACCACTTTTGTTAAATCGAACACATTATAAGTGGACAAATCAGACACTTCTGTGACCCACCATACTCTAATTGTAGAACATGTGCAAATACTGATTGCATAATATATCGTGTGTCAAAATTTATTTCCGTGAAACAAACGATCTTTCTTTACACACAAGCACTTAAGTGAGATTGTCTAAACTGTTGATGTTGATACACCGCCGAATAGGGAACTGCTTTCACAATTTCTGTCATCAAGAACTGAACAAATGATATATTTTATTCACAAAATGGGTTCACGGATTCATTAGCAGAACTTTTGTACAAGAATTGCTAAAATATCACGTACGATACGAACCAACAACCTTTTGAGTTTAATAAGGGAGTATCAAATTTTTTCTAAATATTCTATTTGGGAAATAAGACAAGAGTTCAATGAATCACGGAGTGTTTTATTCAAAGAGCATTACAATTATTAAAAAGAACAATTACTTCAATGTGTGTGTGGATGTTCTGTCTATATAAAAATTGCTATATGTTAAAGAATCGGGGAGAAATGTACTAACTTAAATTTCACTGTGAGCAGTATTTTTGTTGTTCAAACAGTTTCAGAATTTAGTAAATGTATTTTTAAAATAAATCCGTCAAATGACAGTTTCTTGTACAGTCGAGATAGTTTTATATTTGGCCGTGATCAATAGCTGGAAATAGTGCAAGAAAAGAATTTTATTCATGAATTATTATTTCTTTTTACAAAATCGTTTCTATTAGGAATAATTATTGGATCTATCTCTTCTCTCCCGTAGTACAAACAAAACAACTTTTTTTTGTCATCTTAATGTGAGCAAGTATTTTTACAGGTTATCGTGACGTCACCATAACAACCACTGGCACGATCACGCTACGTCTTTTATACGTCTCAACAGAGCAGAGCACGTAAGTCGCCTGAAAGACTCGGAAAGTATTTAGTCTAATATTGTGATGCAGTTTGGCCGCCCGTGACCACTGCTTCTAGGTACCTTTTCCTTCCACAGATAAGAGTCACACTTCTTTTGATAAAGTGAGTATTGTTATCCTTTCTAGCGATGAAACTTTCCAAAACGTTGCACGGGTTCCAGTGACCAGCTGTGTGCACTCATCCAACGGCTTACGTTCAGTACGTAAAGCGAACTAACAAAATATTTGTGCCAAATAATCAAGAAGTTTGTTTGAGAGTTCACTAACCGTTTGTAAATCTAGCAATGAAGGAAAGTTGTCAGATATATAAAATATACCAAAAACAATAAAATTAATATTTCAGCCTATTTTATTTTTTTCAGTTTTGTTAATTTGCATACAAACTACTAAATAGAGTAATCAATCATTAAAAAATATATCTCGTTATTGAAAATATTATCCATATTTTTTTCTGGTACACTCCTTCGATCGAAATTACAAGGAGAAATAGAATTAAGGGAAATGCAAGCAGAAGGATCTGTGAGACCAGGTGCGTGCACTGATGTTACACAAATAGGCGCGTGTGCAGTCGCGTTAAAAAAGGCAAACATAGCAGTACTATTCATTATTTGTACACGATCGTACAAGTTTTCTTTTAAAGAAAAGGACGAATTCACAAATCCTATAGATTTGAAAGTAATCAATCATTAAAAAATATATCTCGTTATTGAAAATATTATCCATATTTTTTTCTGGTACACTCCTTCGATCGAAATTACAAGGAGAAATAGAATTAAGGGAAATGCAAGCAGAAGGATCTGTGAGACCAGGTGCGTGCACTGATGTTACACAAATAGGCGCGTGTGCAGTCGCGTTAAAAAAGGCAAACATAGCAGTACTATTCATTATTTGTACACGATCGTACAAGTTTTCTTTTAAAGAAAAGGACGAATTCACAAATCCTATAGATTTGAAAGTAAATCAATATTACTATTTCTCAAGCTGGAATCTGATGTTAAGGATACTCATTTCTAATCGGGGCTCTCTATATTCCAAGCCGAGCACTATAACCATGCTGTGCACTATAACTAACTATATTTCAAGCTGCCCACAATCCTTTTCTGTCGTTCAATAAATATTTTCATCAAACTTCAACTCATGTACTCCCATTTCTGCCGTATCTCCATTACTAACTTTCGAGGCTTCTTCCTTTTGTAGTGATGGCGTGACTTTCAGGCTAGGCATAGCCGTGTGCCCAGTTTTCTGGTTGGTGAATTGCATGCAAGATTAGCACGATATCAAATTTACAGGCATTCTTTTGTGCACGAGAACATGTCACTTCACAGATGGACATGTCTGATTAGATTGGCAGTCAGAAGTATTTTTCCGCATGACACTGCAACATAAATCACACCACCCCAACGAGACTCGCGCATTAATCAAATGTTTGTGAATTTAGCAGCAGTTAAGTAAAATATGTCAGTGAAAATTGCATTTAATTCATTTGATTACATAACGACTATACATCCTAATGAATTATCATTCAACGCGAACCTCAAAAAATTAATAAACTAGGGCATGAAATAACTGGGCAACGGTGGAAACATTTTATTTAATAAATAATTTCATACGGGGTATAAATATTCAGGATACCTTGAGAATCTCCATGAAACATTAATAGTCGCAAGCTAGTGTAAAATAATGAGTGTTTAAACGACACAAGAGAATATTAAATAATTAGTGATGCTATAGGGTGTCTCAGATTCTCTTATACTAGTTAGCGTACTTAATTTGGTCTTGGAAACTTTTACGATCTGACCCGTTGTAGCTGGTATTCATCGGTCTCTAAAATACTCGTATATTTTCCTTTTCATTTTATCAATTATTAGGTCCCCTTGTAGTATGAATAAAATACAATTTAATGAATCAAAAGGAAATCATTGTTTTGTAAGAACATTTACTGAAAACTTTTGAGCCGATTTTAAGGAAATATTTGAGCATGTCAGAGTTTATAACCTCCAAATACAATAGCGTGGAGCAGAAATATTGAAATCATCTCAGCAAGCCAATCTGGAATTTCGGTTGTCAACTCAGGTACGTTGGTTTGAGCATATTGAACGATTTTTCTAGGGATGCGCCAAAGTGACAGCTAGTGCTGGGAACATAACTGAAGGTTCTGTATGTGTTGTGCCATCGAGCCCATTAGACTCATTTCCTGGATTTGTTCATTTGCAGTTGGTTAACTTGTAAATGGCTTCCACGCTTCCATGTGTGAAGTCCTCGTCCGCCAAAAATATAGTGCGCAGCGTGAAATAATTGAAAGTAGGAAGTGCAGTGTTGAGTGCTCTTCTGTAAAAATTATTTTTTTTCTATAAACATTACATTACATTTTCTTTTTGTGAGATAAATATTATAATTATTTTAAAACGGAGACTTGAATGCAAGATGGTTACCGGTGCACGTGTTTTGGGCTTAAATCATTTTTCTTTCTATTTACATTCGTGGCAGCTTTTTACTGATCGTGAGAGCATGTTAAGAGATTTTCCACAAACGTAATTAAATTTAAATATTTCCCGGACTCGCGTACGTGCATATATCTCAGCGAAACTCTTATATTTTTTTTTCATAGGGAAGTTTTCACAGGAGCTCAAGACTTTACGAAGATGCATGGCTGAACAGCTGTCGCGGCGGAGGGATACTTCTTTGAATTACACGTGATGTTCACTTGCTACGCGAACTATCACTTTGGCTCATCCTTAGGAAAATCCTTCTATAACATCGGACACACAGTCTGGACTAAGGTCAACGAGTGTTGTACCTGTGGTGAGGTGACGCCGTTTTGCGTTTCTCGTCGCTCGACCTCCGCTAGGGCCGCGCTGCCATGCTGGCCAGATGTGCAGGCTGACCGCTCGCCACCCCCGCACCCTTGTGTGTGCCACCGTACTAGGGCAACGCCACCCCCGCTGACGCCGGAATGGATTGGCCCGGGGGTATATAAGGGACGCGTACGCCCATAGATATCGTCGCTCGTTTCCCCTTCTTCATGAGCGCGATAGTGATCGTCGGCGTCCCACTCTACGCTTATCTTCGGGTTGACCGAGACGGGAATCGACGCCGTGCGGATCTTAGCGACCCACCACCAGGCTACCTGCCTTCACCCCCGCCGCTACCGGTCACCCTTCCCCCACCCTTCTCACGGCGACGACCGATTGAGTGCTCGGCTGTGTAGCCTCTCGTAAGATGTAGCCGTACTCACAACAAGGACTTTTTATAAACCACTTTTAATAATCAACCCATACTTAATCTTTCTCCCGATGCATACTCTTTCCTATCATGTCATCACGACCTAAGATGGAAATCGGAATGTTTGTATACGGACGGATGGGTGCAAGTTTGACTCACGAAAAATTATGTCAAATTAGAAGGTTTTCAAATAAAACTGTAAACATGTAAGGATTGATCACGTTCTGGAATACGTTAGGACGATCTACTTGTGCAATGCTGGAGATCAATATTTAATTTTTGTTGTGGAAAGAAGTCGCAAATTTTAATCCACTATGCTTTTGTTAGAATAAATGAAAATTTTATTCTACGTTCAAATTAAACCTGAGTTTTAAATCTTCAGACGTCGACATAAACAATTTAAAAAAAGAAATCCGTAGTTGTTGTTCATTAATTACTAAACTGAAAGGAGGAATCGGAAATGGAAATGTAAGGAAAGAAAAGGAAATGTAAGGTTTACGATCATCACTTCCAAGCAAGCGGGAAACACATACGTGATTTCAAAGTTCTCTCCTTCTCAAGATGGTAATGACACGACTACAACACTACGCTTTCAATTGGAATTTGGTTCCACAAGACATGAACGATTTTTATTTCACACTACAGAACATGCTAGAAAAGTTGATGCAATTACTAGTGACATTTTTTTATGGAGAAAGACGTAGATAATACTCTGAATTTTCTAGATCTAACTGAAATGCACAAGGAACGAAATATTCAATCAAATTCGTCTAGGAAGGATTGTAATTCTAATATAAGTTTTCATTCTTCTCATCGCATTCTACTCAGCAACAGAGAGTATCTATGATTTGGAAGTCTAATGTATACTATCACGTTCATAATTTTCGCACAATTTAAATGTCAATATTATATTATGTAATTATCCCAGTTTATTAACAAATATAATTCCAAAAGCCTAGCCAATCACTCAAGACGTACATTGATAATTTGAATGATATTAGTTTTAAAGGGAAAAAATACCTTACACTATATTACTATTTAAAGTAATAAAAAACAATTACTTAGTACAAAAATTAGAGACATACAAAATAATACCAATTATTTCTGATTAAGTCAGAGTTCACATTCAACATTTTTAAAATAAAAAATATCAAGGTGTTAATTTTCAAAATTGCTCAAAACCATGATCGCCAAATCAAGCGTATATTTGGGTGATGAATAAGCGAGCAAGCGGTTATGGAGCACGGAAAAGTATGATACCTAATTAAATCCATCTCTCGTCAAAGAATGAAATTGCATCACAATTTTCATTTGATAAACCTCGCAGTATTAATAGAGAATCAAGACGTCAAATGACGATTATCTCAGAAATGTTGAAAAGAAAAGGTCATGAAGTCATAAACTCAAACTTGTAGTACAATCTAATCACTATAATGTCAACATATTATGTAAAGTCTTCCTTGAAAAAGTTTAAAATACAACTGTTAAAATTTAATTGTCATTTGTATTTTAATTTTCAATCTCGAAGATAATTTTCTTCCATATTATTCGATTTTTCTTCAACTCAACACTCTCGTCTCCACCAACCTTGTTCCACTGTTCAGACCTTTTCTTTAGCCGATATCATCCACAAGCAAATCATTCACACAATTAAGATGATCAGATCGACGGTCGGCATTGCAATGACCCAATCCGGGTAAGACTTTCTTCCAAATATTTGAAAGAATTACATCAATAATACATGTTGTAAATTAACTAGTGATAACTTGTAGTACAGTATTTAAGTGCTTTAATATAAAAGTTTTTTTTAAAGAATCATAGATAATGAATAATATCACAAAATTATAACATAAAAAGGAAAAATCATGACAAGCGTTGACATTTAAACGATTCAAATCAATAAGACAATAATTGTTTATGTTATATGTTTATCGATAAAAGTTATTGTTATATCGTATGTTGCGCATTATATTGCTTTAACACATTATGCTTAAACCGGTATTTATAATCTTTGCGTATTATGTTTATAATGTTAATTTCCTTCGTATGTCATTCATTGTCTTACTTCCATAAATCTCAAATGCATAGTACAAAACCACTTTGACCGGAAGATTCGGTCAAGGCCGACTGTGACGCGACGTAAATAAAGTGTAAAATTCATCTACATTAAAAAATTATAAAGCACTGCACCCATTGTCTAAAATTCCACACGGAAACCACATCAACAGACTAAATTAAATACATGCACAAAATGTCGCCCGCCCCGTTGCTGGTTAAACGGATGTGATGGCACCGTGTCCCTCGTGCAGAGAACCCACTGACTCCGCTGCGAATTGGGAGCAAAAACCAGATCAGATCAAAACTTAAATACACGATTGTTTAAGATTGCCCACAGTCATACGCACGCAACACGCATTTCGCTACACTAGAGGCGATCGCGCCCGAGCGTAACTCCTCCCGTCTCGTCGGGATGAAGAAAGCGGCGGGACACATTGGCTACCTGCAGATAAGCTCTGTGACGAGGCAGATCAACTGGGCCAATTTGAGCAGATCTGGTTTAATGTTATTGCTTGCATTTTGACATGGCACTGTCATGTCTGTTATAAACTAGTGGTGATAAAACAGCACGTACTTTCTTGCTCGTGCTTTTATGGAAAATCACACCAAAAGCATTCAATTTTTCGAAATATTGTACATGACCTTGTTTCAAAATCAATCTTTATGGAACAGATTCATTAAGGGAAAAATTTCTTTTCTTTAATATTTTGATTTTAGGAAGACACCAACAAATTTGAATTTTTGCAATTTAAAAAAAAAATCAGGGATTACAACGAACATTAGACCGGCACCATTCTCTTAAACGTCCTTCACACTATACTGCAAAAGAAATTAATGAAAAACGATGGAGACATTTTATTCAAAGTTTTGAAAATAGGGTTAATGAAAAGTACCCCATCCCCCATAAAAATTGTTTTCAAATTCAAGGGATGGCGATATAAGCCAATCCGATTGGCAAATACGAGAAAAACACAACAACAACACGAATAAATCGGCTGAACAGTTTAGCTACTCGCAATGACCACAGACGGACGAACTTTTTGTCGGTATCAAGTATTTTGTTGCAATTGTGATTGTGATTTTTCGGTGTCAAGGACTCACAAAATAAAGAGATTCTGGCTACTCCACGCATTAGATTTTCTATTTAAATTTAACAACTGAATTCATCTACGTTTTTCTTTCCAGGGCCCAGCAATAAGTGTTTTAGAGCCGAAAATTAGCCGTTTTTTCGCCCATCATTTTTTTAAATTTCTCTACTCCGCAGCGAGAAAGTAAAAATGGTACAGAGAGCAGAATTAAGTTGGGGAAGCGATGAACCATCATTCTTTCTGGTGCACCGCGGTTCACCTCTATTTCGCGATCACTTCGCGATGTCTTCTGAATTTAGGATTAAATCAAAGAATATATGTATGTATTGGAAAACCTGACAGAACTTTTATATTTGGAATTGTGTCATTCCGACGAAGACCTTCGCCCAATTCCATCAAAAGCATGACGCACCAGGAGTCCAACTGCAGGGTTACCAGGCAAAAGCAGTCACACGGAGCTATACATCGGATACTCACTGCCTCCACCTTGAAGCTAACGATGTGAGAGCAGCCATGAAGCTCAAGGTCCGATTGGTCGTTTACAAGTAGTGACGATAATTTTTTCCAAAACATTCATACATCGATGTTGCGATACGTCGTTAAAGGATTTTCGATGTTGATGATTCGACAAAAAAGAAATCGATATTTTAATTATGGACTAATAAACATGCTATTTTCCTATCCATTTTCAACTACAGGATGTAAAAGAGATATATTCCATTGATTGGTAACCAGAATGTTAGTAGTAGTATATTAATAAAAATTATTATCTAATGTAAAGAATAAAATTAACAATAAAAACATCGTGTTTCGCTACTTTACCCTTCAGTCACTCCCATTCATACACCATCGAAGTAAAACCACCTACAATTCCCTCAGATTGCACAGGGGAAATGTACAGCTTGACAACGAGGCTGACGCAAAACGATACTGATGTGGATTGCTGCTACTTTACAACGCGCCTAACCCGCTTTATTTATATTTTTTTAAAAAAAATCGATGTTTTTGCATGAAAATTTCAATGTGAAAAGAACATCGAAAGCAAAGTATCGATGTTTCTGGTGGTAGACATCGATATTTTAAAAACATGTATATTTTTTGCCATCCCCATTTACAAGTCTCCACCTGAAACCACGCCCTCCCCCGCGGACATGATTCTCCCCCTAGAGAAGTGTGTGTGTGTGTGTGTGTATGTGTGTGAGTGAGTGAGTGAGTGAGTGAGTGAGTGAGTGAGTGAGTGAGTGAGTGTGTGTGAGAGTGAGAGAGAGAGCGTGAGTGTGCAAGTATATATATATATATATATATATAATGTTAGGAGTGTGTGTGTGTGTGAGTGAGTGTTGTGTATGTGTGTGTGAATATATGTGTGTGTGAATGTATAGTGTGTGTGTGTGTGTGTGTGTGTGTGTGTGAGTGTGTGTGTGAAGAGAGTGTGTGAAGGTCTGAGAGAGAGAGAGGAAGAGAGAGAGAAGGAAGAGAGGTAGGGGCAGTGACGTACCCTCCATCGGCGAAGCACCCTCGCCGCGCAGCCGTCAATAGCGCAACACGTGGATCCGCCGGCAAGCCCCGGCGCGGCGCGCAGCTGATACGCCCGCCCCCAGGGAGCGCTGCGTCACCCAGGGCGCCGCCGCCAGACGCGGACCCAGTCCCCGCGCGCGATGCCCGCGCCGCCCGCCTTTCACCCCCCTTTGCCACGCCGGGGTTAGGCGCAGGCCGCGCGCCTGCCGCCCTGCCCACGCGCCCGTCCGTCACTCGTTCTGTTGTCCGACCAACCCACCAGCCGTGGCACGCCGCGGATCAAACAGGGCTTTCGCGGACCGTGTTCTACCGACTCTACTGCCTCCAGGGTATTCTTGTTCCCGGGACAGGCTGAGGTACTTTTCGACACTAGCTTTCAGCTATATCGAATTCAGTCGCTGTCTGGAGGAGAATTCTAGCGGCAGGTTGCTTTGATCGATAGTTTTCCGCGGTTTCTCCGATCAATGCCAGGAAAATTCCGGAGCAGTGCCCTACCAAACGGGCCACCGACCGCGCGCGATCTTTTCTTCCCGTTCCTCGTTCTTTCCTCCCTCCTTACACACACTAACATGCAATACACTACAACACATGGCAGGAGACCGGTCAGGGACTTAAGAGCTTGGCCTGGCTGTGGCCGTGCCCTGCTGCTTTGAGATACCTGGTTGAGGAAAAACCCGCTAGTCGACGGTAGGTCGGCGCCGTATCTCGCCATCCAGTGGGGAAAGATCACCGCCATCTCCCATTGAAATAGCATACACTACTGGACAACTGACTTCGTAGTTGACGCGCCTAGAATCAATCAATCTCCTCTGAGGTACCTAAAGGCAACGGATGTTACTGTAGCGACTGAGAGGAAAGTTCTGAGATTGCGAATCTCCACTCTGACGAATTTTCGATACTAGCTAATGGCTAGGCCAAATTCAGCCTCTGTATGGTGGAAAAATTTAGCGACCGACTCCATTCATAGCTAGTTTTCCGTATTTTTCTTTTTCTGAATTCCATGCAGACGCCAGAGCAGTATCTCGATAAATGGGCCAAGTACGAAAGGTTCTCACCCTCTATAAACACCACCTTGACACGCACTCCACTACCACACGTGTCGGTAAATCAGACAGGACTTTATAGTATGTTCCTGCTTGAGTGGTGTCCCCAAGGCGACTAGAGGGGAAAACCTCTACAAGCCGAAGAGTAGATCTGATCAGAATTCAGTTTTCAGAGAAAAAGCAACATATATCCAGTAATTTTAACGTGCAGTACATTTACGGGACTAATCACGCATCAGTTTGCATGCCCAGAAGCAATCAATCAATCGGCGCTTTCAATGTATTTGTGCAGTGAGAGTTTGCTGTGAGGTTCGTCCCGTCACTTCTCTACTCCGACAAACCATCTAACCTATCCCTAGCCCGCAGGCGATAACCTTATTATCAAAAACACGACAAATTTACACCTCTGAAAGAGTATATCAATTTGCTGACCACAATCCACTGATTCCAATTACTGATCACAGGACTCCGCTGTAAGTATTCTCAAAACTGAGGAGCACAGTGAGAATCAAAAACACGCAACCACGCAAAACACGTCGGGACTTCTCGTTAGGACACTCCTGTCAGACTCTCTCGGCAGATTGCAATGCCAATGCTAAGATCTCTTTCTTGCTTTATAATGGCATTTCTCTCCACATAATGAATCGCTAGCACTCAATGTTACTTTCTCAAATTCAATTCATTCTGCTTTCATGTATTAAATGTATGGCCTTAGTACTCTATTCAATTATATATGAACCTGTTTTGTTTCTTTCATTATTTATATCCCATTAATGCATGTTTCAAGAAAAATCCACTTTAGATGGGAAATATACTAGATGGCGAAGACAGAAATAAAAAGGGGAATTTTGAAAAATCCATTAATTGATACTTTGATGGTACGGGGGCGATACTCTCGTATTTATAAGAAAAATCCCCGATACCATGGTCGCATGAGCAAAGATATAATTCGAATCAACAGAACGAGTTCAGAATATCGTCCATAAAATCGGTAAAAGAGGGTATGAACTGAACAAACAATCAATAAATTATATAATTTAAAGTCCGTTTGATTATACGTTCATGTAAAAAATGAAACAACATTATAGTAGTTGTAAATCATATCATGAGGTCCCACTTATGGCAGCATTGCTAAATTGGAGACCGCAAGGTTTAGTAACACGACCATTAAAGATTGATTTATACCTTTAAACATTTATCATTTCAATAGCATTACCCTGCCTAGAACATTTTAGTACATTTTCACGGACACGAAGCATTGCAGAGGTTATTCACAAACCGGCGTAAGAGAATTGTAATGCCGCATTACTCCGTTTTACTACACCATGCTCAAATCCATCTCATAATAATTCGCGCAATAAACACAACATATTATAAATCACCGCACTGAATCATGGCTTTATTGCGGTGCACCTCGCAAGCTGATTAACACGGGAGCAGCCGCTGGCAAACCTCGTTACGTCGAATCTCGTGAAGCAATAAACAGGGAGCAACCGCGTGTTTTCACCCCACGTATGCGACGCAACCAATTACTGCGAGATCTTTATCGGCGCGCCTGTGATGCAGCTCCTTGCGTGGATAAGGCAGCAGAAGCAGAGGGAGGCAAGGAGCTCAAGGAGAGTAGGGTGAGACAAGGCTTGAAGGGTGGTGTGGGGTGGCAAATGTGGGATGGGTTGCGACGTGTTGGAGGAGATGTAGAAGAATAGGGAGCAAGTACGGAGGACGGGAAAAGGGTGGAGATAATACGTGTGAGATGGGTAGAAGAATGAAGTGAGTGATGTGATGTGATGAAGAAGGAAAGATGAAGGGTGGAGATGAGGATGAAAGAGGTGGTGTAAGTGAGAAGGGTGAAGGTTTGTTGTTGTTGTTCACCTGAGATGCAACTCCTTGCATGCATAAGGCAGCAGAAGCAGAGGGAGGCAAGGCGCTCAAAGTGATGGGAGGAGGGAGTAGAGTGAGACAAGGCTTGAAGAATGGTGTGGGATGGCATATGTGGGAGGTGCAGAGGAGTGGGTTGTGACAAATTGTAGGATGTGTAGAACAATAGGAAACAGGTAGCGTACGGGGGACGGGAAAAGGGTGGAGTCAGGAGAAGTGTGTGAGATGGGCAGAAGAATGCAGTGAGCGATGTGATGTGAACAGGGAGATGAACAGGATTGGGACAAGGGGTTGGAGTTGGAGAGGGGGCACAAGAATGGGGAATGGGTAGCGTACTTCGGAAGAGAAAAAGGATAAGAGTACGGTCACGTGTGCGAGATGGGCAGAAGGATGAAGTGGAAAAGCGATGTGGCGTGAACTGCCAAAGTGCTAAAAGTTGAAGGGGCGGCGTCAGTGAAAGGGGCAGAGTTTTCATCTGCGAGGGTGTTATGAGGTAGAATTAAGAATTTGGGAGGACTGAAGTGGGGTCGTGACGGCAGTGGCCATAGCGGAACCGGGCGAGATGACTCAGGGCATCAACTGATGTCATAGCGGTGCCTCTGACCGGGAGGTCCTAGGTTCGAGTCACGACGGTGGCAAGATTTTCGCCGCTAGCTCGTCAGCTAGGTCGAATTCACTTGTTGTCTTGGGAATTCTACCAGCCGGCTGCTCTGGTCGGTAGCTTCTCCGGTGAACACCAGACGAATGTCGGAGCAGTACCCTAACAAACGGGTCACTGTCCGCGCGATATTTCCTACCTCTTCTAAGCTACTGACGCACCAGGAATCACTAACAAGCAAACCGAACAAGCGGTGATAGTGGCTGTGTTGTTGATAAGAGGCGTTGACGGTGAGGGTGGCTGAGTTGGCGTTGGCGGGGGAGATGGCGGCAGCGGCGGCGGCATCTTGCCGCATGTCCCGCGGGGCCTGCAGGGGGCGCCCGTTATGATTACCTCCACCGCGGGAGGCACATGGAGCACTGGTAGGGGCGAGGGTGGGGGTGGGGGGACTGCCTCGCCAGGCTGAGTCACGTGGGAGCCACGTGCATCCGCCAGCGCACCCGGTGAGTCAGGGCGTCACACGCCACGCACGCTGGAGGTAGGTCGCTCAGGAGTGGTTGCCTTTCCTCCTGCATGTAAATCCAATGCTCCGGATTCAAACTTATACTTCGCTGAACGGCTTCGTAGGGCAGCCGAAACTCGCCAGTGGAATTTTAGAGACGTGTATTTTATTCTCACTCCCAGAGGTGACTACTACATGAAACTGATTTAAGTTCAATAACTGTTTCTCTCACACTCACTTACGCAGATTGGAGTCACATGCTTCAGTTACATAGACGAGAGTGAAAAAGGAAAAGTCGAGTCACATGCTTCAGTTACCTAGACGAGAGTGAAAGAGAAAAAATCGAGTCACATGCTTCAGTTACATAGACGAGAGTGAAAGAGGGAAAACACTTTTGCACTACAAAAGCTAGTATAACATAATAACTACGTGTAATGCGCGAAGGAAAAAAATTAATTAAAAATATTCAAACATAAGAGTAATTTTCGAAGATCAACTTCCTTGCTTTTATTGTAAGCACCTGTAAACTTTTACTCGCTGACCAAGACACTTTCGGAGAACCGTTTATTAAGTGTATATAACAGATTGCAAGTTTGTCTGCTTTATCTTCCTGTGTCAACGCAATATTAAGTCACTACACAAGTTAATAATTGAAAGTGCAAACAATCAGAAATTTCAAAAATACTATCTTTCAAAAAGATGTTAGTATTCTGTTAGCAAACACAAAAACGGCGATGGTAATTCAGTTCCAATTAAATAGGCATTATATTTTTGTTAAGAATTTTATCTTATAAAAAGTAAAAATCTATTCCTCTCTCTAAAGAAAGTTTCCCAATTATCCAGGATTCAATGCGCCACTATACAATGAATAAATTTCGTAATTTTATCCGGTTACCTTGCAGTAGCGGTGGGAGTTTTGAGTACCAGTTTTAATCTGGAGCAGCAAACAAATTCCACTTGATGTTAATGAGAACGTTTCCGTTTTGTGTCGTTATGTATATTCCGCATATTTTTCTCTCTGTTGAGAACTTTGTTAGTAGCGCTACAGGAAGACATTTCTTAATTTCATACAGCTATCTACTATATTGTTTAGTGTGTAGAAAGTAATGAAGTGCGGATTAGCTCAAGCAGTATACCTGGCTCTAATAGCAGACATGGAAACGTTTCAAAAGGATATTTGCTAACGTCTCCAACACCTTCGCCGGGGCGTACGTGTAATCTGGGTTCAATACTCCTGCTCTGCTGCTTAACAGGCGGTAGATTATTTCCTCATTATTCTACAGAATCGAGGATACAACTGCCGTAAACAAGTTTGTTTGTGTTTGTTTTCATTTTAATTTTATGGCTCTACAATACCATTCGTACTTGTTACAAAACGAAAGGTACGCAAGACTAGTGTTCAAAGCACAGACTATGAAGTATGTGTGAACCCTTCTTTTCAACCCGTATTTATATATTGTAGTATTTTGAAATTAGTTAATATCTGAGTACTTGCGCAAATGCTGGCTACAAAAACCTAATAAACTGATCTTACAAACCCTAATGTTTTTGCGATGAGTGAACAGTGTAAACGTTTTTTGGCGCCAAGACGAATTGGCAGTAATACAGTAACGCAGCAAAGAGAGTTAGAATGCTCGAAGTTTAGTTAATTACACAATCTTCTCCCTCTTGGTGGTTAAAATATGTGAGTACAACACTAATAGTAAAAACACAACCGGAAATAAACACAGACGTGAAGTAGCACAAGCAAATCACCGAAGCGTCTAGTTTTCTCAGGTAACACCATACGGAATTCCGAACACTGCAATATGGCTATGGCTCTTCCCAAATGTTCCAAACCGATTTTTAATTTTCACATTCTCGTATTCTTCTGTGAAGTAAAATGAATCTAATCTACAGCTTCAGGAGAAAGTACCACCGATTTAACTAACCAAAAAAAAAGAAGTTTTATGTTATTCGGTTCACAACAAGAGTATTTTTTTCTTGATTCTATACGTATTATTACGAAATATACTCATATTTCTAACTACATTCTTGAATTCATAGCGTAGTTACAATAGACTTTTGTGGATCCTTAGTAACGAAGAGTATCTCTCCATAAAACTTGCTTCCGCCTGTCGTTATGACTGTGAATACCTAGGAATACTACCACTAATGCATTTTTATCAAAATGTATTACGATAAGGAACGTACGAAAAATTACTTTAATGAGAATTCAAAACACTTAATCTTACATTAAACACACACACACACACACACACACACACACACACACACACACACACTCCACACCCACGTATGGGGCTGCACAACGAACGAATGGCTGGCAGGCCTAAGCCGAGCAGAGAGAGGGAACGAGATTAGAACCTGGCAATGCATGGGGCGACGCGGCACCGTGAGTGCCAGGGGCGGGCACAGGCGGGCGGGTGCTTCGTGCGTGGATCGCCCTCCATCGCAGCGGCACGTGACCACTGGCTGCAGGCTGCCCTAAGCCACCCCGCGCCCCACCGCCCCGCCCACGCACAATGGACCCGAAACCATCCACCCGACACACACACACACAATTCTAATAGGTGAAATCAAGTGAATTCTAGTAGTAGTATATATTATAATATATTATATTACAATATGATATATTATATAATATAATATATGATATAAAATATAATATTACCATTATTATGTAATAGAAGAATTCGCTAAGGCTACAGGTCCGTGGCTGCCTTGTCTTGAAGGGTCGAGTGTTCAAATCCCGTCCCGGGCATGTATGACTGAGTCAACTGTTACCCGAACGTTATAAAACACATGTTCAATTACAGTGATAACTAATGACTAAAGCAGTCGAAAAGTCAGCTTCAAAAGTAAAAATAATAATAATAATAATAATAATAATAATAATAATAATAATAATAATAATAATAATAATAATAATACATTTTAGACTAATATATATTCTTTGAATTCAAAACTTATTGAAATTTTTAAAACACAAAAAAACTTTGTAACATCATTCCTTATAGTTAAATACACTTCATTTTGTCTTCTCAGGACATTTTCCAACGACTTATTTTGCCGTCATCTTCAGGTATAGAATTAATATATATTATATTACATTCATAATTATCTTGTTTCGATTCAAAATCATTCAAAAATTAAAAGAAATTTTAACACTATTAGAATACAGATAAGAATGGCAATATTAGGCAGTTGCACAATCCTTCAGTAAGACCATACGTTGCGCTTTTGTAAAAGTTTATAATTAAACATCATTAAGTAGCATCAAAAACTGCCTGGAGTTTCTGAAACGAGTGTGATAAAGAATGCTTAAAAGAGTAGTTTCTATTAAACAAAATCGTGAGGTATAAAAATTAATGCAATCATTTTGACATAAATAATATTGATGTAACAAATATATATAGAAAAAATAAATGGGGAAAAATCTCGAATCTATATTAAATATAAATATAAAAACTATATATTTACCGGGGTAATTAAGTCAGTGCTAATAGAATTATTTTCCAGGCTGGACACTGATGTAAATGCTACCGAGATTTTTATTTCTTTCTACTGTGTGGCACCCCTGCACCTTATTATACGCGTGTAGACTGGTGGCCACGGACAAATCCAATAATGCCTATTATGGATTTACTGCACACCGCAGGATGAACTGTACTCGCAGAGAAGGGGAGGGTTATAATATGTAATATTAAGTTTCCCCTTTGTTTCGCAGATTCAAAGAGGGAGATCTAAACTTTTTGACTACACGCAAAAAAAATGCTGTACTTTCTGAGGGCAACTATGTAGTCCGCGATATTGAGTAAAAACGTTTAAACGTATGAAAGTATTACTCTTCTTTATCATCGCCGAGGGATGCACATCATGAAGATTTGAGATATAACGACCTATATAAATTATTTTTTAAAGATGTTTCCCCTTTTTTGAATGAATATAGTGTTAAAATTATCTGTGTCATTTTTCCTGTCAGTTTTCTTACATTTCAACTCCAATTTGTATAAATTGAAAATAGTTCCATACGTATCAATGCTGATTTTCTATTTCATACACCTTTACTGTTTGTAACTGATAAGGCGTACATATAAAATCCCCGAATACATGGGTATGAAAAGTACCCATTTGCCTATCGATCGAAAGTATTTGCTGGGCCAAATACATTTCGTTATAATACTGAATGAAAAACTAAAAGTGAAACAATGTTTTGCGAAACTCCGCAATTAATCTCTATAAACTCAGCCTTTAATCTCTATAAACGCATATATTCCAGTTTGTCTTTTCAAGTTAAAACGCTCATTTTCATATCTACAATTTCCTAATTTAATATTCGAATCATTAAACGAAATATTGATATTATTCCGTGCTGATGTATACAAAAACGATAGAACCGAAAAATTCACTTTCGTACCCGACAGTAGTCAACTCAATAAGCCTCCACATGAGTAATAGCAAGCAATTACATTAGCAATACGGATGACTCAGGCCACAGAAATGAAATTCACGTCCGCTTGTGCGTCCAGCCACGTGCCTCCCACGCTAGCCTTTGCGGTCCACCTTACGCCCAGCCCCCTCCCCTGATTAGTCAAAGCCCCCTTCCGATTCTATTACTCGCACGAAACTCCCCACAAGACTCGGGTACTTGTACCAACCGATGGGACTGAACGCGATTTAAACGAGAGAAAAATACTAGTCTGAAAACGCAGCCTCAATCTAGAGGAAAGTTTTGGACTCATCAAAGCTATTTAGAAATAAATTTATTTTTTCAAAGATATTTTCTAAGATCTATGAGCGTTTACATCTTAAGAAAATCCATATTATGAACAAAGAAAGATTATTAAGGTTTAATTCTAATTGATTAAACATGGGACGTAAAATTCTGAAAATAAGATCCTGTGCATTGAGAATAGTAAGATACGCATTTAAGATCAAAAGAAAATGGCGAAATAAATGGAAGGAAAATCTGGAAAAAATCGTAATCATAAAATATGTAAAAAATCGTGAATTTAGAGTTAAGAAAGTTTGTGTTATCACATCCCATGAAATTAAAGCATAAGAAACTTTTTCTAGATAATGTTTTTCGCGTGATAATCTACTTCTTGGAATTTTCCGCCCAAACAAATCACTTCTTAGGCGACAAAACATTTCTAAACCTCCATTTAGTAGTGAGATCCAGAATCTCACCCTTTAATCACGAAGCATCCGACCCCTTAAGCAGCAGCGGTCGACAAGTTTTCCCACGTAGCCTTAACACGCACTTTCGTCACGGTGACCGCCGATACTGCCACCACCCTCATCGCCACCGCCGGAACCCGAGCTGCGCAACTGGAGCAGAACGCCAGCAAACTCCCGTTTCCCTCCGCCGCTGATTCATCACGCACGCGACCACGTGCCCTAACCACGCCTCACTAATTAAGACCACTCCCACTAAAGGGATTACTAACTGCGACGAAAGGCAAAGAGTTTAGTGCGGGAGATTATCTCGCTTGACCCGCGCGTGGCTTGCCAGCAAACTAGGAACTTACACCCTTAATTCCATTTCCTGTGTAATGTTATGAATCAGCGGCGGTTGATCGTTGGATTCTTTTCCATCTAGAGTTCTGGTAATTTCACTGAGTGATTTTCCACGCCCTCGTCCCATGGATACACCTGCGATGTTTTGCAATATAGTAATTTCCCTGTAGGGTTTAAACATACGTTTTCATGGATTGACATTTCGATTTTCACTATCCCAATATTATTTGCCATTACATGAATTCGTAACAATGATATTTGAAACATCAAACTAAATAAGATAAATAGATCTTTTCATGTAATAACGAAAAAATTATTCACCGAGTGGTGTAATTTCTTACCCACTTTCTCCAACCTTTGGACACTTTTCAGAAACAAATTCTGATTCTTGTATGCAAAAATTATCGACTTAATGCTCCTAAAATATCGACCTACAATATTTTCTATTTCGTCCCTTAATAAAACTGAAAAGGCGTACATATAAAATCCCCGAATACATGGGTATGAAAAGTACTCATTTGCCGTATCGATAGAAAGTATTTGCTGGGCCAAATACATTTTGTTATAATACTGAATGAAAAACTAAAAGTGAAACAATGTTTTGCGAAACTCCGCATTTAATCTCTATAAACGCATATATTCCAGTTTGTCTTTTTAAGTTAAAACGCTCATTTTCATATCTACAATTTCCTAATTTAATATTCGAATCATTAAACGAAATATTGATATTATTCCGTGCTGATGTATACGAAAACGATAGAACCGAAAAATTCACTTCCGTGCCCGACAATAGTCAACTCAATAAGCCTCCACATGAGTAATAACAAGCAATTACATTAGCAATACGGATGACTCAGGCCACAGAAATGAAATTCACGTCCGCTTGTGCGTCCAGGTACGGTGGTATCTCTACCAATTCTGTAACACTGATTAATTTTATATCTCAAAAACTCACTCTAACGATAAAATACACCAATCTCCTCTTCGTCCTAAGGGAACTAACTACTATTTTAAATCAAAACTTCCAAACTTTGACTCCAAAAGATTACAATCAACTAAGGGTGACTCCCCTTCCACATTTTCATCTGCCGGATGACTAACCCACACTATCAGCGCCACGCGTAACGAGACGGTACTCGTTCTGAAACGTCTTGAAAACTTTCTTAAGTTCACCTCTTATCTATTTCGGGGCGAACAAATGAATCCGGGCGAGAACAAAGCACCGATACGTGTGTACCAGCGCCAATGGGGCTGCAACATGAGAAGGGAGGCGCGCGCGTCACTCAACCGTTATTCTTCCGCCTCCTCTCCCTCACCATCCCCCTGCAATTTTTCTCCCGCATCCCTCCCCCTCGCGCCGTCTGGTAGAGCAGAAGTCACGCGCAAACGTCGAGCAATAGAGCGGATAAATTTGATTATCTTTTCCTTGTGTTTATAGCGCTTTGCCCGGGGGATAAGGGTACCCCGCCGCTAGCAATAATCCCCTCCCCCGTTTTATGGCCCAGATGTGCTTAACGCGCGGGAAGATGGAGCCAATATGTGTCTATTGTGTTGCCCGCCGCCCGTGACAGGGTGTGTATATGATGTTCATTGGACGCGGAAAGAAATGAATATATTCGTCGCAGGCCCTGTGGTGCAGAGGGGGCGGTCGCCAGGGAAGCGGGGGATGATAGTGAATGAGATGGGACCTGCGGTGAGGGAAAAAGAAAGCTCGCGGAACTAGGGAATGCAGGCAAGCGGAATAAGAGCAAGGAAAGTGGAAATTGCAGGAAGCGGAGGGGAAAGCTAGCTTATGTCAATGTGAAACAAAGTATCAGGAAAGTATGTGAAGGGGAGACGGATATACGATTACTAGAAAAAACGGCATCTGACCACAAAAACAATATCTCGTAACCAACAAAAACCAAAAAACGTAAACAGTTATCAAAAACAGCTGTGAATACTGTAAAAGAAAAAAGATGGCAAAGAAGATAGTGAACAATTAATATTAAACTTAAGTTGGTAGTACAGCTAAAATAGGAACAATATATATTTTAAATTAATATAAAAACAAGAGCAGTAGCACAGTAAATAGCGGAGTGTAGAAAGCTAAGAATGGTCAATATAAGAGACGAAAAATTGTGAAAGAATGCTAGTGGAGGGGAAACAAATAGAAAGTACAACGAGAATGACAAGAGATATTTAGAGAAAAGAATGAGTGATGGAAAAGGACGGAAAAATTAAAGAGAAAGCAGAAAAGCACACCAGAAAGAGGTTAGATTAAAATAAGAAAAAAGAAAGAAAATGAAAAGTGGAGAAAGCCAGAGAACGGATACCAATTTCCAATGGAAAGAGACGGAGTAAAAAAATTAAATAAAAGAGTAGAAAGCCACATGAGAAATAAGAGTCAGCTTAAATTTAAACACTCCCAAGCAGCAACACGCAGGCGCGAAACGGACCCAGCATGCGGCGCGCCGCGAACCGAAAGTCCCGCGGAGCTGAAAGAGGGGGCGAACGCCAAGAGGAGAAAAATTCGAGAGGGGGGTTCTGCCTCGGGGGACGGACGTCAGGAGGGGAGCGAGGACTCTAGTGACACCCCAGGGGCCGCGGAGCGCGGCGGGAGAGGGACAGAGGGAGGGGCGGCTGCACCCCCGAAAATTGGCGCAGGCCGCAGTGCAATCTGGTCGGCGCGCGGCCCGGCGCGACGGGGCTACAGCGCGCGATGACCGACGGCCGGAGGGGAAAGCGGGGGTGCCACAAGGGCCGGAGAAGGGCCACGGAGAAGAAAGGAGACTGAGCGCGACGCGCGGCTGTGGGGTGCGAATGGACCTTGCGGAGGGGGGGATGTTGTGTTTGCTAGTGTGTGCGCGGGCGAGGAAAATGTGGGTTTTGGATTATGTCCCTTAAGCTGGGGCATTATCTGAATTGACAGCAAATAGAGAAAATATACCAAATTTATTACGCTACCACAATTTAACGCGAAAGAGGAGATTAATAGAATTTTGCCGCACTTGTTACATATTTTAGTGAGAGATTTTTTTCTGACTCACTCTTTTTAAATCCATTTTAAAATCGCCGTTCACTCCCTTGATCAGGTTCAAGTTACATTACGAAATACTGTAAATGTATTGCAAATAAATGACGATAGAGAAGTCACGAAACTAATGTATTGTAGACTGAAAAATTCATTATTTATTTTGTCTGACTCTGGGCACAGTAAGTTGCATCACATGTCTCCGTTTGCATTTAACCTTGTTTGTCAATCCTAAGTACCAACAAGTAAATAAATTTTAAAAAAACAAATTCACAGTAATCGTCACTTGTCATTCCAAAGAAAATGCTATAATTAGTCAGCAATTATAAAAAAAATGTTTGAGCTTTTAAAATATATTATCAAATTCGCTTGCAACATTCATTCCATCGGGAGATTATAAAGAAGTTGTAGTGCTTTAGTTCCGGGGCAGTGCTTTAGTTCCAGTGCTGCAGTTGTAGTGCTTTAGTTCCAGATTCGTGTTTTCTGGTACGTAAACTGCTTTGGTCATTAGTCCCGTTAGAGTAGTGCATGGTTTTTTTTCACGGGAGATGGCGGTGATCTTCCCCCGCTGGATGGCGAGATCGGGCACCGACCTACCGTCGGCTACTGGGGTTTCCCCCTAACCAGGACTCTCCCACCAGCAGGGCACCGCCCCAGCCGGGGACAAGCTCTAAGCTCCTGACCGGTCTCCCGGGATATGTGATAGTGTAGTGCATGCAAGTGTAAGAGTGTGTGTAAGGGGAGAGGATAGGACAAGGAATGGGAAGGACATCGCGCGCGGTCCGTGGCCCGTTTGGTAGGGTACTGCTCCGTCATTCACCTGGCGTTGATCGGAGAAACCACGGAAAACTACCGATCAGAGCAGTCGACCGCTCGAATTCTCCTCCAGACAGCCACTGAATTCGACCTAGCTGACAAGCTAGTGTTGAAAATCCTGCCGCCGTCAGGACTCGAACCTAGGACCTCCCGGTCAGAGGCCCTGCGGTGACATCAGTTGAAGCACTGAGCTACCGCACCCGGTCCGGGGCAGCTGTTACGTGACACAGATCCAAAAGAACTTCAACAAAGGATCACTGACAATGAGCCGGCGGATCAGAAGCCCCCTGCGCGTAATCAAAAAGAACCAAAGGTCACAGAGTCAATTCGCACCAGTGAGCCACGCGCTTGCCGAAACCTCGTCAGATCTGCTCCACATCTTCAACACGTACTCAACTCATCCAACTGCATCCTCGCATAGTCGCCTTTCATTTAACAATAAATTGGTGCAAAAAAGCGATTTTTGAAATTAAAAGTTTTCGATATATCTGGTGTTATCGGAACGAGAGAATGGAAGCAGCCCCAACGGCAAATTGTGATTCTTACAGGACTTTGAAATTATTACGATCTATTCAATACTTATGAGTTTTCTAATCTCACTTCGTTAACATTTTCGCACATAAGATTTTCCCAAATGTTCCTGCTTAGGCGTAGAGGTTCTTGACAGATTTACGAAGTCTACAAATTCAGATCTGAGATCTCTTCTCATAGCGGAAATGAAAACGATGACAGCGGAAATGATACTATATCAAATCACACGCCATATTATAATCTTAGTTATAACATTCTTATAATACAAACTCGTTCGCTATTAAGCTAAAAGTAAAATTTTCAACCGAAATAAATCATTGGTACGTTAACGTGGTGTTTTCCGCTTGACTTAGTGCATCCAAGTTCAATGCTCCGCCCTCCACGTCTTGGCCCGCGAGGCCACATCTGTGCCAGCCTCCATTGCAGCCTCCGCCTGGCTATTTCCGTCGCTATTGTCCGAGGCCCCGCGGGTCGCATTATCCTCCCCCTCTTTTGCTGTGTAGCCGCGTCGCGCACTGGCCCCAAATGGATTGAAGGACGGCGAGCAAAAGAAAAATATACTTGGACCAGTCCACGTTTTACTATTTGGACTTTCGAAGCGTCTCAAACGAAAAATTCCGAACATAATTTTACAAAGTATTTAGAGGAAAAGAAACCGATGGCTCTAAAATTAATAATCAAAATGTAATCTTTCCGTATCGTACTCATTCTGTTATTCTAACAAGCTTTATTACACGAGTTCGAATGAACTTTTTACGACGCATTGTTTTCTTTAAAATAAATAATCAGCTTCCGATCGCCTGTGCGAATGTGCACAATATAAATCAATAATATTAAGGGCGAAAAATCCTTCGTACGCCTTCCTTCGGAGCGGAAGTAGAGCCGGCTGTCCCATGTAGAGTTACTGCATGTAAAAGATCATCAACTCTAAAAGAAGTGTCTGAGCAAAATTGAAATCCGCCTGTTTCATCGCTTGAGATAATATCTCCTTTCTCCGCTAGGTGCTGAAAGAAGCGTAGCGAAATTTGCGTGGTTAGACGAAAGAGCGGGCCTGATGGCCCGAGTCTCGCCACGTAAAATAAGGCATTAACTAACTAACTAAATCGGTTGTAGTGAACCTTTGAGGATTAACACGATTTCTACACTACATACGAAAGTATAAAAATAAAATATTTCCTCTAATCTCTCCTCTAAAATCTCATCCTCCTCCTCCTCCTCCTCCTTTTCCTCCGACATTTATATGATACATCTTCTTGCACTGATCGTCCTACTTGCTAGTCCCGTTCTCACATCAAAACAAAGTCGTAAGTAACATCCCACTATCCCATACCAATCATCGCTATCGATACCGCCACTGTAGGGGATCTACTGGATAACCTTCTCACGCCGATTTGTTCACATGCCATCTAGTGTTATTCCACTTCATTTATTGTGAAGTAAGTGGATCGGCACCAGTGACTTTTGCTCACAATATCCGGTGCCTATTGTGTTACTCTTATTAGCCATTATACAGCTTCTCTAATTCCCACACCGAATTCAAGCATATTGGTTCTTTATTTTGTAACATTTGTTATTGAATGAAACGAATTGACTCTGACATCAAACACAAAAATGCATAGTAAAATATTGCATTATTTCCATTTCGTACTCTGATAAACACTGCAAAACTATAAAGGGATGCTTTAGAAAATAATTGTACGTCGATCCTATCTTTTGAAGTAATAAAAATTTCGTGATAAAACATCAGTAGTATTTTCGCGAAGGAAATGGTAGGTTCATTTAACTTCGAGATGACACTATTCTTCAAAACCGCGTGAAGATAAAAAAGTAAACCTATATATTCACACTTGAGGTGTTTACTCTCAAATCTTGAACCTGCTGCATGTGTTGCCTCCTGGACTGTGCACATGTTAGGTTCATTTAACTCAGAGTTGACAATACGTTCCGAAACTGAGTAAAGGTGACAAAATAAACCAAAACATTTACACTTGAGGCGTTTACTTTCAAATCGTGTAACTGCTGCAAATGTATTGCCTCCTGGACTGTGCACAAGCAAATAACTTACAAAGTCCTCGAGAGTATAGACGAACAAATTCTATATGCTTTGCCATGAGACTCTTGAAAGGAAGAACGTAATTCTCTTTGCCGAGTTCGAATCCGTGACCTGTCAAGTAGATACACTGAGAAGATATTGAAATTGGTAGGTATCAAAACGAGTGAATTCGATTTGTAGCAATTCTACAAGTGATCAAATATATCTGCGCTGAAGTTCATTTCAATGAAATAAGTTCTCAATACACTTTAGCTGGATTTGAATCCTTCAAAACGCAAAAAGACACCAAGACGTCACGAAGTATAAGATTTGTAGAGCTGCCTTTTATTAATATTTTCGGACGGTTTCCGATACAAATATAATGTTTTAATATACAACAAATTTGCTTTGTTACAAAATTTGTAAAGCAGAAGCAAAATCAAAAATATTGATTTGCGAACGAAATAAAGTAAAATAAGATCAAACCGTAACTGGCATGAACATCTGTGCGAGTATATCCAAAACACTCTCATACGTGACCGTGACCTGTCAAGAAGATACGCTGAGAGGATAATTAAGTTGGTAGGTATCAAAACGAGTGCATTCGATCTGTAGCAATTCTACAACTGATCAAATATATCTGCGCTGAAGTTCATTTCTATGAAATAAGTTCTCAATACACTTTACCTGGATTTGAATCCTTCAAAACGAAAAAAGACACAAGACGGCACGTAGTTTTAAAGATTTGTAGAGCTGCCTTTTATTAATATTTTCGGACGGTTTACGATACAAATATAATGCTTTAATATACAACAAATCTGTTTTGTTACAAAATTTGTAAAGCAGAAGCAAAATCAAAAATATTGATTTGCGAACGAAATAAAGTAAAATAAGATCAAACCGTAACTGGCATGAACATCTGTGCGAGTATATCCAAAAATCTCTCATACATATCTTGTTTGTAAAATACTATCAAGCACGTCAAGCAGCGAGTCTAGTAAGAGAGATGGTAAAGAAATAAATAATGGATGCAAATGAATTTAAGCGAAAATTAAAAATATTTGGCTGAGGCAAGAGAAGCTGTACAGCCCCTTAGATGGGACATCTTTTGAATAAATCCAAGTGAGAAATAATTCCCAACGAAATTTGAGGAAGGGGATCACAGTGAATTATTCAATTCTCCCTAAAGTTTATAAATCGCTCCTTTCTTAACGGTCAACTCGAGTACCTACCAAAATAAATTAAATCTTTTGACAAGTGTTTCTCAACAAATCATCCACAAGTTAGCAGTTATAGTTTATTAATTCACGACTAAAGATATTATGAATGGGTTGAAGAATATACTCTGGGTGGAAACCAGATTTCTGAAGAGCAGATCTAGGGTCTGCTGGTGCCTCAATAATACATTGCGCAAAGTGAGGGCTGTTCTCAATCAAAATCTTGCACTTCCCTATTTGTTGAATAACCTGGGTGATTAACGAAGTTCTTACACACTTTTTGCGTAACAATCTGCCTCTCTGCCTCCATGGATACTACGTTTTGTTCGCACGGCACAGTCACATCTACAAGTTGAAGTTTTTCCCTTTCGAATCTGGGGAAACAATATCCGGGATTTGGAGATGCTCTTGCCGTGCGATCAGTTGGAATTTGTTGCTCGAACAGTTGAGCACAGTCCAGCTGACGTCACTAGTTTTGGTAAGTGTTCATACCACTTAAAGTACGTGCTTGGTACTACGAGGACGACATAGTCATAGTCATCTGCCAGTAGAGATAACTACACGCCCTATCGCGTTGTTTCAGATATTCGGTCTTTTATAGAATTCAAAAAGTTAAGGCAATATGATCTTTTTGTCACGAATTGGACGTGTTTGGACTACGCTAAAGTACCAGTAATATTTTTTCCGAGGAATGCACGTGACTTACTTGAAGATCAGAATTTTTCTACTGAATCCACTTTTACATCCCAGGGTTGTCATCCCTGAAGGTGAGTTATGAATGATGATAATAAAGGATTGAAGGACAATTACACACATGCAGACACACAAACATCCATGACCTGGGCGGGACTCCAACAGCCGATTCTTGAGGGACAAGGCAGCTGCAGATCTTCGACCGTAGCGACCTCGACAATCCTGTCTAGCTATTACTATTATTATTTTACTTCATTACTCCTCCACTTCACTAGAAATGTCGAAGCATTCCTTCCAGACATACAACTTGTCTGAACGAATGGAGATGCTACAATGGAGAGCTTTTTCAAAGAATTGTTGTCGTAATGTCTTAAATAATGCATACATCGACTTAACACAATCCAAGACAAAGAATGAAAGAAAGCTTTTTAAACAGTCGTCGTACTTAATTTATTTAATAGTTAATATCAGTCAAAACAAATAATTTGTATCTAAAGATGGCGGCAGAGTAATCATGATTACTTACAGAACGATTTTTCGATACACGGACAACAACAGAAATAGCAGACTCGGTTGCATAGAAACTTCAGCTATCGTCTAAGATTAAAATCACGAATCTTTATTTGCAGTTTATTGCCATATTTTTTTTATCTAGGGCTTTTATCCAGCCAACAGCCGGTTACCCTTTACGCCCCGATGGGACGCATATTTGACCATACACTAGACACCAACACACTTCCGGGATCCTCTGATCTGGGGTCAGCAGAACGCGAGGCCCTCCGCGACAACACATACATACAAAGTCAAGGGACAAACAGCCATGCCCAAGGCGGGACTCGTGAACCCGCGACCCTTCGGACCTTATTGCCATAATTACAATATTTTATTTTAAGTTCCATTCAGAATGAAACAAAATGGACATTCCTTTTCAGAGGAGGTTCGGGCCACTGTGCAGCGCTGTTACTGACTCCCCTTTTCATGCCAGGGCTGCGGCGCGCGACCGTCCGAACCCGCACAGCGCATATTTTTACCGCCCTGCAGCGTCGCGGCACGCGCGGCCCGTGAATAGACTTCCGGCGCGCAGAATAAGCGCAGCAGCGTACTTGCGCAGACGCAGTCACAGCCACAGAAGGCGTGGAGGGCAGGCAGTCCAGTCCCGTTTTGCTTTTTTAAATTTGTTATTGTTATTATTATTATTATTATTATTATTATTATTATTATTAATCTTTCAACTATTAATAGTTAAATTGTTGGGAAGGGATTCTGAAACTCAAGAAAGCGTGCGCAGATGATTTTCTCCCCCATACGTCACATACAGTTTTTGACTGTTTTTGACTAAATAAATAAATAAAAAAAAAAAACAGTCCCATATGTCTGGTCAGATCCACGACAGACTTGAGTTCATTTGGATTTCTTAAACTGACGAAAACTAAGATATGATTTCGAGGTTACAACAGGGTCGGTGCGGATGTAACCGGTTTTTAAGTCGCTCAATGATGACCTAAACATCCATTGGGTGTGTAGATGAAAGGTTGTAAATAATTAGTAGCAAGTATTCTACCTCATCTTGAGGGGGTCGATGACCCCCATTTCGGCTGAGTTTTCGTCCCGATTTCCTGATTCTTTGAGAGAATGATGACATGGCCCCTAGTTTTGCTTTTGGACATTCACACTCTGTGCAGGTTTTTATATTTTTGCGGGTACTATAGTTATTCAATCATATTGCTCTTCATTAGTTGAGTAAAAAGGTTGAAATACTTTTTTTTAATCTTTTTAAAACGGACCTTTTTACTCCACTAATAAACTTGATAGGAGACATCCATTAGGTAAAGTTAATATCGTTCTCCGTGTTCACACGGTAGGAAGTCATCCACGATTCCTTCACGAAAAGCACGAAAAGGAATAAAGCTCGTCACACAATTTTTGACATTTAAAAAATAGTCGAAATTGCATTGTCGACTGATCGGTATATACAAGATTATATTGATTACAAAAACATTTTATTGATCATTGTATTCTGGCAGCAAACTTGAAAACATGTTATAATTCTATTTACAAAAATTAAAAATTATAATGGTTCAAAAATTAATAAAACAAATCTAACAAGCATTTCTTCAAATATTGTGCTTTTAATTGATATGTTTGAGCGACGCATATACACGTATTTCTGTAATTATGTTGAGAGCTATATTAGAGGCAAAAATTTTCAGGGGGTCGACGTAGCTCACCACTATAATAAAAGGATAGCGATGCAAGGAAACAGTGAGGAATACCTTATATCACTGGTCTTGTGCATTACAGAAGAGAGCCCTTGCCTTATCTTCTAACTCTATTGAACTATGAACTATGCAAAGAAACCTTGAACTATGCAAAGAAACATTTAATAACTGGACAAATTTAAAAACTTTTTACAACAATGTATTTAAAATTAGGAACTTTCAGTTCTCTCAAATCAAAACAGGTATATTCATAATATAGCAATGAATTAAACTATATTACACGCAATCTTAATATATTACAAGTATTCTGAATCAGTTTTCGAGTCATTCCCAATTTTTTTACCCATTGCGCTTCGCCAACGACATAAAAATAATACACTTTAACACTAGCGAAAAAATTGTTTCATATTTTGCACAAGAAACGCATCGTAAAAAAAACATTTTGTGCTTCCTAAATAAAATCAATCATAATTGAAATTCTGAAATCGAATACCGTTCTAATGCTGAAGATACAAAAAAAACAATTGCCGAGAATAAACACTGAGAGACCATTTGCTTCTCTACAGCATTTTCACTATGAACTCTTTTCTCCTAAGACGTCCAGGAAGTTGCGCTTAATGTAAATTCAAATGCTCAGAATATTTATAAGTAGCGCTGAAGAATAATATATTTTTTTTCGATAAAAACGACAAAAAACAACAACAGATATTTGTGGGTTCATGGAATTGGAATGCGTTTTCCGACGGTACCGCTCTGAAATTCCGCCCGATCTGGACTTCCGACCGTCAGATCTCTAGAACAACTGCTACTGGATTTCACGTCTCGAGCCTAAAAACCGCTTCGAGTCTTGGGTACGTGCATAGGTTACGGTAACAAACAGACTGCCAACAAAATTGGAGCATTTTTAATAAATGCACTTTCTACGCGAAGAGCGCGAAATTAGCATATCCTCCGGCCACGTCAGTAGAAAAATGACTACAATCGTTATTCGGGTAGCAATGAATATATACGTGTATACGACACACATATCACTCAAGAAGGATTTGAGGATAGCTTACGCAAACAAAACTTGCACGATGAGCATTAATCAAAAATATCAAATTCCGAAAAGGAGCGGGAAGAGAGCAAGACGAATATGAGACAACTAATCCTCCAGTCACGATACGAGGAAACTGACAATGATTGTTATTCGCAATTATGAATATATGAAACGTATATAACACAAACATTATTATAGTCGAGTGGATATATTACACAAACTAACTTGCAGGATTAACACCACACAAAAATCTTAAATTCTAAGGAGAGTTAGATGAATCGTACAGATAATCTGCAGCATATCTCATTATTCTTCTTCTCGTCATTTGTTTGACAGAAGCTTGTAAACGATGTACATTTTCCAAAATTTCAAGTAACCATCATTCATAATGATTTAAACAGCACAAGACCCAGCTCTACTCTTACCATTCATTCGCACCCTAAGTCAAATCACAGTGGTATGACACACAGTAGTAAGAGACCTTCGCTTCGAAAATTGCAGTTGAGCCACATTTAGAATAATAATTTAAACAGCGCAGCACTCAGCTCTACTGCTAATGGGCTCAAGTCAAATCACAATGGTATACAATTTTAATAATATCACGAACTAAATACAATAATCAGAAAAACTAAGCTGAGTTTACAGCTATATATTGATGTAAAGAGATTAATTAATCTCTATTTTCATTCAGAATCAGTCTTCCTCGGAAATGTTGTTACGCACATCGTTGTGACGTATAAAAAATTGATATAAAAATATTGAGTGGTTTCATAACTTACAGATCAAATCTTTCGTACACGCTTTAATTCAATTTCTGATGGATGTTTTATTGTATAAAAGGTTGTTTACCTGAAACAGAGCACACAAATAAAATCATAAATATTAATAATTAATAACAATTAATAACATATACACTACACATTTATGATATGTAAAGAAAACAACATTAAATTGTGTGTATTTTTGAAACAACTTGAAATATATCGTGTAGTAAAGAAGCAAAATTCATCGGTGCCGGTTCAGTGTACATCTAAAGGTCTTTCACATTTCAAAATTTACTACCTAATGCGATGCCATTCCCTCTGTCACATCCCTTACTAATTTTACGAATGACGATCCAATCCAGCTGGGGGAAAGAGGATCGCATCGCATCACCCGGAATGCTGCTACTGTGTCACTGTCCATGTATACTTCATTCAAAGTGTAGAATGCTAAGGGTGGCTAGATTTTATTAATATTAATAGAAGGACTTATAAGATCTAAGGTTAGGTATAAGGGAAAGAGAAATTATTGAAACGATAATGCTGACTTACGTTGGTAGTCAACACACCCGTTATAGTCTAAAATATACATAAGAACAAAGAGAAAACGTAACAAAAACACGTACTGCAGTGACAGAAATTAAAATTCATTCACCAATCTTATCAAAGTATTAAAATCACTCTAATAGAAAAATTCTAAATAAATATATTTACAGTTTACCAAATAATCGAAGAATGCAATCGTACTAAATGGGTATCTGACTACAAGAGAGTACAATTTAATTTCTAAGCCTCCCCATTACTTGAACATGAGATTTTATCTATTGATAGACCAAATCTATGCTTTGAGCTTTAGGATACCTCCTACGTAGCTTTACAAATAAGAATTAAATTATATCAAAATACTTTCACAAATATCCGAGTTATAGTAGATATCAACCACAATAGTAGGCTATTTAAATTTACTTTCTAGAAAATCCAGCCATACACGTGTTTCGGTTAATTTTTCCCATTATCAGTGGCTCCACGTAACATGGTTTAAACATTAATTCACCATAGTGAACTGTCCCAGCATGGCGCAATTGTGTGCTATGTACGGTGTACGAAGCAGACTGTGCACCAATAACAAAGTAGTGCAATTAACCTCAATAACTTGCAACAACCAGAAAACATTCAAAGCTTTACTTTCGCTTAGTTTTTCTCCTCTTTAAATACGTCTACTAATTTATTAAGCATACTTCATGACTCTGGTCTCCTTCACGTGTTTACACCCCGTTACCTTTGCGCGCTTCCAAATTCTAAACGATCTTAGGCGCCTCGCGTTCTGCCTCCTGCTGCAATATTCCTTCCCAATGAGCATGCTACGAATTTACCTAACGCAGTTTCTGATTTGATAACTTGTCACAATTGTGCACGTAAAATAACTTAATAAAAGACAAACCATTAGGATTTGCTGTGACAGTGAAACACATGAAAAATAGTCAGCCAATCGCGTTCCATCCACGTGTATCGCTGTATATCTGCAACACCCACTCGCTTTTAAGACAAAACTCGCTCTAAAAGAAAACAAGTATTTCCTGCATTCATTAAAATTGTGATGCTGTGGCTTCCTCGTCTTAATTTTATTAACACCTCGTGTCAATTCCCGCGATGTTGCGACTAGAGGCTCAACTACCCTGGACAGCCAGCCTCCTCCTTTAAAGTTTCCGATGTTACAAGTTGCACATTTAATGCCATTAATTTACAATTCAAATGGTACCACTTAAAATCACAAAATTCAGTTGAAATTTTTAACTTCTGTTCTAATACCCCTAACTCCAAATATTGTGTGTTTTTCTCATTTCGTCCATTGCATGTTATCATTCTCGTTGCATTTCTATATAACGAACCATTAATTATATTATAAATACTACAATACAATATTGATCTCAACTTCAGACAGAATAGAATTAACTCTAAAATAAGCAATACGATATTGTCTGATCGACCAATTGAATGTTGTGTGATACCCATCCGATCTCCACACAATTTCGTAACTTGTAGTTTTGAGGAAGTTTGTACGTATCAATCTCCACACAAATATTCTGTACTAGCGTTTCATTGGTTTACCTTGACAGTCGAGGGTTCGATTTCATCTCATTTTGTAACTTATATTAGCGAGGTCTCTATAGCAGTGGAATTTTTTCTCTAACTTATCACATACCTTCATACGTAATCTACTACTGAAAAAATGGTCACCTGAAGACCAGGTAGTACATAAAAATGTCGCGTGATATGCGTATGATTAAATGTGGGTTCAATTGATATTTGTCTAATTTCCATACGTTAATTCAATTATTCTCTAGACTCAATTAGAGAGGTAGGTAGCAACTCCAATTATAAATTTTAGGTAGCATCGTCCAAAGTATAGTATGAGTTTGCGCTGATAGCGCATTGCTCTACCATTTTTTCGGCTTTCTTATTGAGATCTTTATTACTCAGTTTTAATTCGTTTTAATACTCTTGTCTCACACCAGAAACCATCACTTTCTTTTAGGACACATCTAACATTTTATATTCCTATCAACATCAGTAGAACTTTGATTTTTGTTGAGTTCTATCACCCAAAAGCGAGTTCGGCATTAGACGTCATTAGAAAAACTCTCCTACGCCAAGTGCGAATATAGACAGAAGACACAAACATTGAAAAATGTTGAGATCATTTTCGAAAAGACGCGCAAACGTGGGGGTGTACTAGTTGTAGATAGTAGATCTGTGAAGCAGTGGCGATTCCGCTCACCTTTTACAGGTTAGTCAACGGCTCCAATCCCTGGACGGCGAGTCTGTAATTGCTGAGGAAGGAAGGAGGGTCTTAACGATCTTCGGTATCACTTCCCATTCACTGCAACATTGCTGTATCGGTCAAATCTTATCATCACCCATCCGTCAACTCTGACATTGCCGCATAGGCTGAAGTGCTGAGAATTTCAATGAATACAGTTCAATTTAAATTCTTCCCAAAGGATTTGTTCTACAGCCCAATAAGAATTATTTCATTCTGGGATTTTTTCTCGCAACAAAAAAACTCTTCTAATTATACAAGATATACAATTATTTGCAATTGCAAAAACTGCAATTATTTGCTAGTATATCACGAGGAATGTATTATTTTCGAGATAGATGTAGTAAATATCATCATCATCATCATCGTTATTATTATTACTATTATTATTATTATTATTATTATTATTATTATTATTATTATTATTATTATTATTATTATTATTATTATTATTATTATTATTATTATAGTAGTAGTAGTAAAATAAAATGAAGCATCAACTTTATGTTTCATTTGTAATGAAGCTCTATGTAAAAAACATTTTCTTTGTAGTTATAGTTCATAACCTTGAAGAAAAGTTTCTACGGGCAGCTATAAATACATTTATTTGTTTAAAAACTCCCGATAAACGCCCACTAACAGTTGTTACCTTTATTTACACGCTCTAATTGCTTCATTCAAATTAATCAGGAAATTGTATGGGATTAAAAAATCGTGAAGTTTCATAAAACCGACGTTACGAATCAAAGTAATCCTGCATGTTTGGTTCTCACCATTCTGTCAAGTTGGCTACGGTCGTAGTTGCTACCAGCATCGTTTCTACGAGCAGCTATAAATAGATTTATTTGTTGCACACTCCCGAAAAACGCCCACAAACAGTAATTGCGTTTAATTTACACGTTCTAATTGCTTCATTGAAATTAATCAGGAAATTGTATGGGCATAAAAAATCGTGAAGTTTCATAAAACCGACGTTACGAATCAAAGTAATCCTGCATGTTTGGTTCTCACCATTCTGTCAAGTTGGCTACGGTCGTAGTTGGTACCAGCATCGTTTCTACGAGCAGCTATAAATAGATTTATTTGTTGCACACTCCCGAAAAACGCCCACAAACAGTAATTGCGTTTAATTTACACGCTCTAATTGCTTCATTGAAATTAATCAGGAAATTGTATGAGCTTCAAAAATCATGAAGTGGATTTCCTTTCTGTTTCAGAGGTAGCTGAACGGGAAACAACAGAAAGAATACACGCTTAAATATTCCTCTTAGGGAGTAGGAAAGGGAAGGAGGTTTTTACAAAATCTCGTACCAATTGTTGCTTTTCACCTGTTTTGAAAGTCCAACGCACAAAATTTAACACGTAGTTGAGCTCGAAATAAAGATAGCCTAGCAGGACAGCGAGCAAAAATTCACACGGCAAATGGTTTTTACAGTGAAGTCTTCGCATAAAATGCGTTGGCAATTATGCGTTGAACACACTCAAGGATGTTCTGGCTTAACTCAAGAGCCGAAGGCCCGAGCCTCGACCTCAAGTTGGGTACGCGTAGCGAAGCGTCACAATTCCGCAAGGCACGTACACGAAGACAGCCGAGCGGAGTCGAGCGATTGGAGAGTTTGTGCTCTTCCGAGACACGAGTCATTTACATTGATTTGAAGTTTGAATCAGAAGTTTTCCTTCAGAACTGTGACGCTTCGCGACGCGTGTCAAACGCATCATTATCAACGCATGTTATGCGAATACCCATCATAAAAATCCTCTGGCAAGTATATGTTCGCTCCCGGACCTCCTCGGTTATCTTCTGTTCTTCTATTGGTTGCTCTCCGTTTTGCTCTCACGAGACAAGTTACAAATTTCCCTCTGATCGTAATTAAACCGTAATTTTAATAAAAGAACAAAAACGAAGAAACCTTCCTTCCATAAAAGAGAAAATAATAATTTGAAAAAAGTAGCGTAAGTTATTCCTGACCAAACATCTCGGAGTGAATACCCAATGGAAATCAGTTCAGCCGTTCCAAAGATTACCTAATAAACCGACACAAATATCTTCAAAACAATTCAACAGTTTCTTTCCAAAAAAAGCTTATAAAAAATGCAGTTGTTCTGAAAATACAGACCGGTACATCGATTTAATTAATATAATTTCTCCTATTCGAACAACACTACACAGCACGTAATTCACACGAGAAAACTGAAGGTCCGTATCTTTGAAGATTTCGGCCTGGGTATGCAGTAAGTCTCCAGTCTCACATCCACACCTCCATCCAGTTTGTATACCGTATTATCAACATTTAATACCATTTTCTACGATTTGTCTTTTCACCTTTACTACTAAATTAAAAATACTTTTAAAACAGCATTCAAACTTAGAAGCAAATTCAGAGAACGTACAATATGTAAATCCCCAGATAATCAGGAGTCACAATCTATGCCAGAAGAAGAAAGAATTCCCAAATCGCAGGCAACCTTTCGTTGGCATTCAAGAATTAAAAATGATTATTACCAAACAAAGGGGACGCAATACTGTTTGATAATTTAAAATTATTTAAAAAATTGAATTTATTAGTTCTCAAATAACTTTCACTCATGCGACCCTACTTACATAAAATGAATCTTCAGGTCATTACGTAAAAACAGTATATTTGTATATAATTACTAGCAAAATATGTTCACGGTTAGGTATTTCCAACCGATCGATATCCAATCCTTGTGAAGACAAAATATCAATTTTGTACAAACCAAGGCTATTAAGTTGACTATTTTTTTATTGTAATTGGTTCAAATTTAATAAATTAGTTTAATTTTCTTTCATTTTGTTTTAGAGTACATTGGTATTAGATAAACATTTTTACCTTACACATTGCTACTGATCCCTAGGAACAAGTACTGCTCCACCACTACTGGCTTCTGGAGGAAGACCCAATCACCTCTTCGACACAGACGAAAACTAAAGACATATTATTTAAATTAATTATTTTCCAGATTTGTGTTTATTGATCTTTACCAAACTTTGCAAGAACACTGCGACAATCCTCGAGAAGAGCCTGTGAAAACTTCGTATCTACTAATACATTACTTTTTGTGGAATTGATGTACTTACACTTTCGATTCCACTTTTATTTGCATAGATTTAACGTCCAAAAATAATTATAGCTCTACGACGCACTATGGAAAAAACTGAAATCTGTTCATGGTTGTTGTTTTTTTTGTTGTTCGCCTGGGTGGCTCCCGGCATTAATTGATGTCCCTGTAATGCCTCTGGCCGGGAAATCCAACGGCTCGAGTTCCAACGGTGGAATGATTTTCGACACAAAATGTAAATCGAGCTCGAATTCATGAACTCACTCGAGGAGAATTCTAGCGGTCGGCTGCTCTGATCGGTAGTTTTCCGTGCAGTCGCCGATCAGTAGCAGGCGAGCGAGACCGTACATGGCCACGGAACACACGCGATCTTTTCTTCCTCTCCCTTGCCGTATCCTCGTAATTTACTGATACTCACACACTTACATGCACTACACTAAAACACATGTCAGGAGACTAGTCGTGAGCTTAGAGCTTGTCCGGACTTGCGCGATGCCCGGCTGGGGTTAGATTCCTTGCTGGGGAAAACTCAGCAAAAGCCTAGTGGGGAATGAAGACCGCCATCTACCGCAATAAACAAATTCACTACATTCACAGAACGTATGAAATTGGCAGTTAACGCGCCCGGAATCATTAAGCAATCAATCTGTCAACGGTACCTTGAGCTATGGAAAGTATTCGACCTCCCTAACACCGCGTCACATTCGGAATGTCCAAAAAAGCGGAGCTTACCTGACCTGCTCAAGTCCTTCTGTACAACTCTTTAGCCAAATGTTCTTTAAAAAAATATTAAAATTCATTTCGATATAGAATTTCCCACCGCTCCTGTATAAAATATTTCTTTAAAAAACAACCACTAAGGAGGTATATAATCCCTCAAAAATCGCAACACCCTGCTTCTCCAAAGTTCGTAGAAAAATACTTATGTCTACGATATTTTAATCAACCCACGAATCAATACAATTATTATTACACTCACTAATAATATCCATCACACATTCAGGGAAAACACCGTCCCACAAATACACCAATCCCTGAAAATATCAACATACAAAAAATAAAATTGATGTGTGTGTTGGCATTCTAGCACAACTCCTCAACAGCCCAGCATAGGCCTAGCTTGAAATCCTACCCCGGGGAAATGACCCACAAATGCATCTATTACTGAAAATACCAACATAGAAAAAGTTAAATTAACGTGCGAGTGTTGGTGTTCTAGCCCAACTCCTCAACAGCCCAACATAGGCCTGGCTTGAAATCCTAGCGTGGGGGACCGGTTTATAAACCGCAGACTCTTTTGCGAACACTCTCACGTCCGGCAGCTGCAGACCGCCCAATGGTTGCGCAGCCGGCGCAGCCTCCAGCTTCCGCAAACAGCCGGCAGGGGCGCGTGCCGCGACAACCGACCGCCATGCTTCGCCTAGCGAAAATAAAAGCCCCACGGCCCTCGCCCTTCACGGGGCAGCCTACGAAGACGCCAGTGATTCACGTCTCTTCGAGAGCTGCGCAAACAAACACTCACACATTCCATTCATGCGCGAGGCGCGACAATAAACGCTTGTCCGACGCGACGCTCAGGTCCAGCCCGTAAACGCCTGGCGCGTCCCGTCCCGAGAAGCTTATAAATATTTAACTGTTTGTGTTTATTCGGGTGCTTCCAATTATTTATGTACTGTCTCTCTGAGTGTCAGGGATCGCAAGCGAGGTTTGTGTCATTTGACATGGCCGTGACTTGTAAACAGGCATCGCAAATTATGATTTGCTAATTCATTTCTGCCTGGCCGTGGAGATCCGCGCGCATTGGCGTGCGTGAGTGAGAGAGTGTGAGAGAGAGAGAGAGAGTGTGTGTGAGAGAGAGAGTGTGAGAGAGAGAGAGTGTGTGTGAGAGAGAGAGAGTGTGTGTGAGAGAGAGAGAGTGTGTGTGAGAGAGAGAGAGTGTGTGTGAGAGAGAGAGTGTGTGTGAGAGAGAGGAGTGAGAGAGGAGTGAGGGAGAGTGAGAGAGAGTGAGTGAGGGAGTGAGAGAGAGAAAGTGAGGGTGAAGAGAGAGAGAAAGAGAGAGAAAGAGAAAGAGAGAGAGAGAGAAAGCAGGCGCGACCTCTTCGGTGTAATTATGTTGGGCAACTATCCGAAACCATAGTACAAAACGAAGCGTTCAGTGTTGTTCGCTGAACGTAGATTTGCCATGATAATTGAAAATAAAATCCGCCTCCAGTGAACATGTACAGAACGTTGCTTTACTTCATATCACTGTGTTTTTAAACGAATTCATGAATATTTAGTTCTCACGATATATATACTGCCTGCAGTAGTGATGTGTTCTACATAATTATTATCCATTCACTCCACCACTTTACGAGATAATGAATAATACGAGCAAATATCAAAATATTAATGGGGAGAACAATATTCACTATATCGTACAGGAATACAATAATGTATATGTATACAAAACAAAGTCTGGGAAGTATCAAGAACAGATGAAAAGCACATTGATGTACACATTATAACACTGCTGAATGAAAATTAACACGCACGTCTCCGACTTCGTACACAAACCGTTAGAAGGGTAAACACAGCTTCCACCAATGTATGATTTATCGCAAAGAACGAACGGATATTCTCCGAACCAAGGGCTAACCAAACGGAAGAACGTATTAGGAAATGTGTAAACAAAACGCGGTGCTCTTAAGTCCTTGATGCTAATCCTACAAGCGCGAAGCCGTAATTCCATTGGCCACGGGCCAGCGAAGCGCTGGGACCCGTTTCCCGCACACCCAGCACGTGGCGGCTCTTCTTTACGCTCTCCTTTGATTTCCGCTTTTCTCTTCGTTTTGTAAACTTTGGCAGTGGTCGTTGAGAAACGGCGAAAGAAATGCTTTCAAAATGTAAGGAAGCTCAGTTAAACGCAACGATTCCTGATAAATATTACACAGTCAATCGCAAGAAAAATCTACAAATTCATTAATGTTCTTTTCTGGAAAGTTATAAACCCAGCGGTAGTTAATATCGTTTGTAGACATTTTGGGTATGTACTTTATTCAAATATTGTTATTGTTATGAAATACCCAATTCTCTCAAATCTATCGGTGGGATTACATTCACCTAACAATATTCCGTACGTGATTCGTCAGAGCATCGTTTGGATATGCACACAACAACTTTGTAAGCATTAAATTACGAAACTTCAATCTCAATTTTTAAATTTAAATGTTTTCTTATATTTAAAGTTAATTTTTATAAACTAGTATTACTTTGATTATGGATTAAAATATTCTTGAATAAATTTTCAGTTATAAAATTTCGAGTTTCTTAATTGAGCTTACAAAGCTCGACTTATTACAACGAAACATAATTTTTCATAATTGCGATTCGAATTATTTTCTCTACGACGTTCACGTAATAATAGCCATTACGACCAATCAGATTGGAACTTATGATCCATGTTAAAAATACACGAAGAAAGAAGGGAACTTTCAGGACATTTAAAGTTGTATACTAGGAGAAATTCTTCGAAAGTGTGCATGCTCAAACATTTTCGCACTTTAATATAACGTTTTCCCAGCATTGAAATTTTCACTGTTTCAAATTCTCTTCTAGACTGTGTTTTAATGGAAGTGGTAGAAAAAAATAAATTATAGAGCTTATCTTTACATTTTGAGCAAAGACCATGCGTTTAGGCCCACACAATTTTAAAATTCTTCATGATTTCAAATATCCGCTTCGCAATCCGCACAATGAAACGTTTCTTGAAACTCCCAAACAAAGAAACATTACTTCCAAACACAGAAAACTCACTATTGGATATACATATGTATGACCTCAACAGACGTCTTCAGAGAGTATTTTCAAATGCTAGGGTGTTATTGCGGATGCTCACACGAGACTTTAGCGTTGCTACCGATCAGCATATAAACCACATCCTCCCCTGAAAATAACTCATGAACTTCCTAACAAGAACGACTTAAATAGCATTTTTAAGAGTACGGTAAGAATGGATTTCACAAAAATGTACACACGAATGAGAAGTTATGGCAAAGAAAGTAAAATGCATGTTTTAATTATTTGATTGAACATACATGTGGACATGAAGGCAATTAATAAAATACTTACTCTCTTGTAACACAGGCAAATATTCTCATTACTGTGTTCAGGACTTGTCGAGTTAAGAAAATTAACAACAAATCAACCATCGTATGATCACTTCTTATTCTTCGAACTATTTTACTTTAAATATGGAAAGTTATACTCGGATATGACCACACAAGGAAGTTGAACATTTCTATTATGGAGGATCTACTAAACTCAGTTTCTATGATGACTGGACAACGGGCGACCTAAACTCTGTGAACGACACAATTCGTTTGTAACAAATTATAAAACATTTCTAGGATTTAGAGTTCAAAGCATGTTTGTATTTCGCTATGTGGAGAGTACAGATTCGATTCTGTCGAAAAAACTCAGAAGAGTGTATGTATGTTTTACATGTTTGTATATAAAATTGGTGCAACTGAATTTTATTAAAAGAATAATTCAACATTAAATAGATCAGAAAGTATTACCTACAACCAGTTCAGTATATTTATTTACCCGCTGTTTATTTACTTACGTACAAAAGAGGAAACATCACAATGATGCAGCGAAAAGTGGCAATATTTCCCCAAATCTCGTATTTTGTAGCCTTGATATTGAATAGTGAGTATCTACATGCATATGTTCCTAAATGGAAATAACTCGCTCGAAAACACTGTTGCAGAATCCACGTTACAAGGGTACTTGCTACTAATTATTTCGCAGCAAATCGTATCTGAAATTTTTAAATAAATATTTCATTAAAATGGCACCAATTTTTTTTCTAATCGAGCCAAGATACCATATAAAAATGAAGCAGATCTTGTATTCAGTGAATTACACTATGGCAACTTCTACGAAATTATCATTCCAAAACTACGATATTGATTACGGAGACATTTCACTTAATTACATCTTTCCAAAAAAATTGCATAATTAAATTAGGTCATCAACATTTATTTTAAAAAAATGTGACTAGTTTTGGCGTTTTGGCTCGAAGTAAAGCCAATTGCAATAGCAAAAGTAACGACAAAAATGTCCTCGTTTTTTCTTACATTTCTTCCTCAGGCTGAACAAAGGACGCTTTAAAAATAAAGCGGATTTCAGTTTCGTTGAACACTGAATTTTTCAAAACAGAATGCGAGAAATCACTTCTCTAACCATCATGGTGAACTAAAGAACATTTTAAATTTTTGTATTAGGTTGAGGGTGGCTATCGGCCTTTATATTGTGAATTATTTATCAAGAAAATCCAAGCAATTAGATAACCATGATGGACTCCTTTGCAAATTAAATAGGATTTTTCAACGTAGCGCCGTATGTTATCAAGTCTTCTACGTTTGTATTCTCACATTGACAAAAATACACCACCTTATTCCGACTTTCCACGGGCGCCGTATGTTATCAAGTCTTGTACATTGGTAATCTAATATTGACAAAATATCACACGATTATTACATTCGACGTGCCTCGTATAATATTAAGTCCTGTACGTTGGTATCCGTACACCCAGAAAATATCATAAGACTATTATTATTACCACTTTAGACATGCGCCGTGTGTTAAAATATCTTGTACGTTCGTACTCGAACACCGAGAAAATATCACACGACCATTATTATTACATTCTACATGCGTTGTATCTTACCAAGTTTTGTACGTTGGTATTCGCAGATCGAAAAAATATCGATCGACGATTAATTTATTAATATATTACGACTTTCGACGTGCGTCGAATGTAATCAAGTCTGGCTGGTACTCGCACTGCGAGACGATCATACGACGATTATTTCTACGTGCGTCATATATATATATATATATATATATATATATATATATATATATATATATATAAGAAAGTCGTGTTAGTTACACTATTTATTACTCAAGAACGGCTGTACCGATTTGGCTGAAAATTGGTGAGCAGGAAGCTTAGAGCCAGGAGACGGACATAGGATACTGTTTATCCCGTTCGACAGCGTTCCTGTGAGAGAACGCACGTTTTTGCACGTTTTCGTGCGTTTTCGCATGATATCGCATGTTAGCGGTCATTGTTACCTGTTGTAACCCATTGTTGTAACGCCGCACTGATAACAGAAGGCGATAATGATAGCGATATGACGTTTCAATTTAAAAGACTTCAATTTCCGATCCGTCTTGCATTCGCCATGACCATCAACAAATCACAAGGCCAATCCTTGAAAGTTTGTGGTTTGAATCTAGAATATCCATGTTTTTCCCGTGGTCAATTATATGTGGCATGTTCACGGGTCAGAAGATCATCTGCGTTGTTTGTTTTTGTGCCTGATAATAAAACAAAAAATGTCGTGTATCACAAGGTACTTAACTGAAGAGTGCAACCTATGCACCAAAATACAGGAACAATAATGAATGATTAATCTACTTAATTTTTTTATTTGTATTTTCTAATAAACAATTTAACTTAATAAATTCTAAAATCTGCTTATTTATTGCCTTTAGCAGCCGGTCCCTATGATTACAGTTTTGTATTTTTCTCTTAAACAAAAATCAATTCCAAAAAAACGCTCTGCTACGTAATAGATTTTTTAATTATCTATTTAATATCAGAGCGTTTTTTTAATTCTTCTTTGTTTGAGAGAAAAACACAAATCTGCAATTGCTTTATTATCACGAGTGCAACAAGGATAGTACAGTTTCTCACAGTGAGTGCGACGCGAGAAAAAGATGGGACCGACAAGGCGGAACACAGTTCGCCGGGTCAGCTAGTATTTTATAAAGTATTATACGTTGGTATTCTCACATCGACAAAATATAACATGACGATTAATTTATTAATATTACATTATTAATATTATATTACGACTTTCGACGTGCGACGTATGCTATCAAGTGTTGTACGCTGGTACTTGCACAACGAGAAGATATCACACGGCGATAATTATTACATTCTACGTGAATTATATGTTACAAAGTCTTGTACGTTGGTCAAATCGACTAAATATCACACGATGATTAATTTATTAATATTTTCTTACGACTTTCGACGTCCGCGGTATGTTATCAAGTCTTGTATGTTAGGATTCGCACATCGACAAAATATCTCATGACCATAATTTAGTTGATATTATACTATTAAAATTATATCACGGCTTTCGAAGTCCGTCGTATGGTATTAAGTCTTGTATGTTGGAACTCGCACACTGAGCATATGTCACACCTTGCCCTACGTTCCCAACAGTTCCGCCTTCGCCTGGCAGTGCAGCGTCGTATCTTGTGGCGTGCGGAAAGGCGAGCAGGCAGGTCGTGGGTTGGGGGGACGGGGAGCCGCAGGCGAGTGGCTTCGGCCAGCACCCGCTGACGGAGCCCGGGGCAGCACCGCCTCATTAGCATTCGAAAGGACCCCGGCCCGTGCACCCCTGGCCGGCCCGCACCGACTTCGCTTCCACACCGCCTCCACTCCGTCTGCGAGTGGCCAGTTGAAGGCGCCCACTCCACGCGCACGGCTCCTTCAGCTGTTTTGCTAACGGCAAGGCAGACGGCTCAAATGCCATGGGGATAGACCGTCTCATTACATATGAAACACAAAGTCAAAAGTTTTCAATTTTGAGTTATTTGGTTTTTCTATTTGAGTTATATTGAACTTTAGATTCGGTATGTTCACTACGTGAAATACTCATCCAAAAAACTTTTATTAATTTTATGGAAAACATTTCGCAAATATCTCCTAATTTTCCGAAGAAGTAATATGAATGGAGTTAGTGGATTCATCATGTTTATTACAGCAAAGAAACACATCAAGTCATAACTTGGTCGACTTTTCGTATACAAACAAGAACTATACGCAGATGTTGCATGTTGTCGGTCTAGCGACTTGTCAAACATGTTCCTTTTATTTATAAAAGTGATTTTGTTCACTGCACTACTACTTACTTGTTGGTTTTTGTATCTACACACGAGAGGTGTTTTGAAGCTTTGTTTTTCATTACTTTTAGTGTTTTTTTTAAATATATTCAGTGATTCTCGTTTATATTAAAAAGAAAATTTTCACGTCAGAATGTTATTTGTGTCAAAAAAAGTAGGAGGTATTCAAAAACAATTACAGAGATACTACCTTCAGTATAAAATACAACAAGATACAATATCTAATAAAACATCATAAATTGATAAAAATGAAAATACGTTGAAGATGTCGGGGTCACAACACTAACATGAATGTTTAGATATTTATAATTTATTATCGTTATTTTAATTTTATTATCGTTATTTATTATTTTAATTATTTCTACCAATAAAGTTATAAAATAAATGCCTTGTTTATTCACAGCAATACATTGTACGGTCAGGATTGGCTATTTTATTACTTGAAAAATAATAGATCTAGAGCCAGTTATCAAAACAATAATTCGCGCACTAATTTTTTTTTCAATTCAAATTTCTCTCAAAACAGCTGTTCCTTGTTATTTTTAAACCTAGGTACAGTGCGTACAAATTAATTTTTACTTGTAAATATACCTTAAGGTGCCAAAGTACAAATTTTATTATTTTGTTTTAATATATTCGGTCCTAGTAATACAACAGTCAATACAACGTGCAACAAGGCACCGAATAAATTAAAACAAAATACTTCACTAATAACAGTAACATTTAAAAATATTCTGTATAAAACTTTGAATCAACTAAAATATCATTTCTTAGCTGTACTTCAGGTACAGTTACATTCTACAGTAACTCTTAGTATAACGTAGTGTTCCGTTTTAATTTTAGTATTAGATTATACAAGTTAAAAAACGTCTCTTGTTTATTTTTTTGCAGCATTTATTAATTCCCGCAGTATAAGACACCTTAGAATAAAAATTGTGTATTGTGTTATAAAAGAAGGGATAAAACAATATTATTTTACAGTTACGTGTAATCATGCTAGTAAAGAAAAATTACCTCCGTAACCTTTAAAAATATATAATTTATTATTTGCAATGGCATTTTAAAATTCTGGTCCTGTACCATTAATCTTAATGTAAAATACGAGCAAGTTAAAAGATTAACAAAACAATAGTCTACCGTCCACAAAAAAGACTTTTACTGTCTCGATTAATTGATTGCGCGTTGATAGCAAAAGACCCTTCAATACTAACAATCTACAAGCTGTATAAGCAGACTAAGACCATTTCACGTCAGCTGAGAGAATCCAGGTAGATTTGGCTCATTTGCATTATACTCTTCACACCATGCAGTACGAGTCACAAATCCGAAGTTGTAACTGTAACAACGAACGAAATTACGCTTTATTTCTCACAGGGCTGAAATGTTAAGCGATCACCAATTTCTTCGAAGTGGATATCGTATGTACGCCGCAGCATGACCGCGTGAGATTTTGCGATAATAAGGAATATAAATAAGTGTAATGGTAACATCTATTGATGCGATGGTTGTAGAATAATTTTATAATTCTTGAATCGTATGCTTGTGATTCATCTGAAATTTGTCAAAGGAATGATAAACTACGGCATCTAAATCAGAAAATATGCGTTTGTCGTCTGAAACTGATCTTAACACACATGTATTATTCTAAAAATCTGAACCCTTTCATACACTACGTAATATTAGTACACGTCATTCATTAGTTTCTTTATCAAACTTCCTTGCTTGAAGAAAATAACGTTAACTTTACGTCTTATGCAATATTCATCCCCTTCATTACAGATTGTTTTGTTTTGAATTTTTAAGTGGTAGTTAAAATTATTTAAACTTCTTCTTCTACTACTACTTCTGCTTCTACTACTACTTCTTCTTCTTCTTCTACTTCTTAGTGGGCCATGGGCCTATTTCATTCCTTAGATTTAAAGCATTCGTGCCATCGTCGTCTCGGTCTTCCGGGATATCTTCTTCCCAAAGGTCGATTGCCTCTTGAGACCCAATACTGTCTTCATTCATTCTATCAATGGGTTGATTCCATTCTCTCCTACGTGATATTACCCATTCTAAAATGGGACTAATTCCACACGTTTTAATGTTATTTCTTTCTCTATCAAACAACGTTTTGTTTCAAATTTTTCTCAAGATACGCATTTCTGCCACTTCTGGCTGACGTGGCGTACTTTTTGATTCACGTCATGTCTCTGCTGCATATGTTAAAATCGGTGTAAATATTTCATTTTTACTTTTGAGTTTTGTCTCAAATATTTCAACTTACAGAGTCTAATACGAATTTTTACATAACGATAATTTATTTCGATTATTGATGTGTCTTCCTACGAGTTTTCAAATGCTACTTCAGTGGGTGTTGATACAAAGAGACTTGTATATGCAGTTTAAATTGTAAATATCTATTGTGAGAATTATATCAACTCAAAAAAGCGGAACGTCATGAAAATAGGCATTTTTTGCAACTTTTCTCTGAAAAGCGACGAGTGTGAAATCGGCAGCCCGAGTTGGTTGGCAGTGCTGAGGACGTCAGGTGTGGCCGGAGGTGGCAATACCTCCAATATACCTCCCACACAAGTATGAAATTTTAAAAAATGGAATTTGGTTTAAAATAAGCAAATTTGCCGTTAAATCGTGATTTATCTCACCGTCTCCCCGCCAAGAAAAACGTGAGGCATTCAACAATTAAGGAGACAAATAGGTCTGGAGATATAAAGGTTTATTTTTGCAAAACAGGGCTTTTTCTACCATTCAATGTAATTCTCACCAACATTTCTGCACTTGTTCCAGTGGGTTACCAGATTTTGTGTTCCCGCTGCACAAAACCTTTTTATCTTGGTATTTGAATCAATTTTCTACACATTCTTTGACATCCTCGTTATTTCGGAACTTACCACGTAATGCCTACTTCAGTAGACCCAACAAATGTAAATCAGATGGTGGGTAAAGCCGGGCTGAGAGAGGGGGATGGAGGGGACTGAACGGGGGATGAGGCAGTACCTCCAAACCCCTTTTGTTGATAGTTTTCACGCGTTTGTTCAGCAGTGTGTGGACGTGCGTTGTCTTGCTGGAGAATCACACCTCTCATCTGAGAACTACGACGTCTCTCCACTGATGGCTGGCTTCACCTGGTTCAAAAGCATATCTGGGTTGATATTGGCTATTTGTTGTACGCTGTTCTTTGAGGCAGTCACAAAGAAAATGCACCTATAGCGTCCCAAAACACCGTCAACAGGACTTTTTCTGCCGGTGCGGCCAAATGACGTCAGTCACTAAGTTTCGACCACTATTGAACTGTTCTACCCATTTGTAAAACTTTCTGCGGTTCATACAACTTTCATCATACACTTTAGTCATTCTAGAGTCATATTAGTTTGTTTCTCACATACAGTAAGTTAAAAAAAATCACTGAACGTTTTACACAATGTAGAATTTTTTAAGTAGATTCACCATCTTTCAACTTAATTTTGAAGTAAAGAAAACAACAGTGATGACCTTCCAGGAGGTTAGAGCTCATCCCTACCCAGTGTTTTTTTTCTCCAAACCAATTTGTCTTTTTAATTATTGAATGACGTACGTATGTTTCTACATTCTTACCGCCAGCTCAGGGCTCAGTAAGACACGATTTCCACAGCCATTCTTCTCTTCCCTTCCTTCCTCTTTTCTTCTTTCTTTAGTCAAAACTTTTTCCTAGTCTTTTTCCTTTAATCCCGTCTACTCCATTCCTCCCTTCCCTTCCTCTCTTTCCATCCCTCCTCCAATTCTTTCTCTTAGCAGGAAGTGACGTCCCTGACTGCGGGGAGAATTCTGCTTCTTAGATTGAATACGATACAAAATCATCGGTAAAGAGAGGGGACAGTGGCGGTATGTCTTTGCCGAGTGTACGAATTGCGGAGGAAATCAATGCCTGATCTCACTTCTTTATCAAGTCGTACGGGCAGTGGCGTAAATGTGCCTACAAGAATGAAACATATAAAGGCGACGTCGGACCAGAAGTAGTGCGAAAAATGTAGAACGATATCTAAAATGTGACAATACTAACTCACAACTTACCGAAATGTCTGTTTTTGCAGCTTGAAAACATGGTCTGGATGAATGGATGGCGGTCAAGAGGATTCACGGTAGACTTTCTTAGGGTTCTATTTCTTTTGCCTCATCGTTCATTTCACACATGGTTCCTATCATATCATATTACTATGATCGCCCAGTTATAATTCCTCACTGGTGTAGTCGAAATGTTCCGTACTAGGAATTACAATAAAAAGTAAATTAGGAGGGAAGTTCAGGTTCTACGAAATTAATCTAACAGCACATCTCTGATACCGACAGCACTTCAGGTATTTCTAATTGACACCATTCCTAGAGGTACTCCAAGAAGCGATCCACGACTTCCATTTTTTGTGAATAAAATTTTAAAAAGTATGTAGAAAAAAAACACCGCCATAGCATTAACGTCACGGATATCACATAGATTCGAACATTGCTTTTTGTTGTCTCTTAGTCCTAATGTTTTTTATGAAATTGCTGAAAGCAAAGAAATTAACTTTCAAAAACGCGCGAGCTTTCTCATGTCGACTTTAAAAACAATTAGTTTAAAGAGAAAGTAGTCTACAGTTTATACAAGAACGCGATCTATTTAACCAAATACGATCCAACTTGTCATAAGTTTATACGAGATTTCCCCTTGAAAAGTAAATCTGTAAAACTATTTCACAGTTCACCCGACGACATTTCTTCGGATTCTTATACACTTTTTCTCTCAATTCTTATTTTATAGTCTTGTCTTTAGCACGGAAAGAAGTAACTTAATATCTTAAAAATCTTTGAGGTATTACTTTCAAAAAAATTCACAAACTAATAAAATTTACGACAATTCTGAAACATCTTACATTGCACACCAGCAAGGAATCTACTCGAAATTCTCAAAGAATAAACGAGCACGTCGTTATGTCAACGTGAAAACAACCGAGAAAAATATAGCAATTTTCAATGAGGTGTTACGTGTACCTCTGCTCCAACAACGAGGTATTTCCCATTTTCCCTATGAATGGATTCATCTGGCAGTCATTAAAGAGCTGTACGTTTTATGAAACGAACAAGTGAAGGAAGAAAACTTTTCTTATCATTACGAATTACTCTTCATCACTGAAAGATTAACCATTACATTTGTGGTAAAATGTTGATAAGGTGATCATTACTTAGTTTGATAGGCAAGAGACGTTTGAGTGTAAATGTTTAAATTATAACTCAAAAAAATCCCAATACCAGTGAGCTTTTAATATCAGATCAAATAATTTATGCATGACCGCGTATTTAAGTCTTAATTAATTATTACACATATCTCCCTTCCGTGAACCACTTGAGAAATTTACTCGATATTTCAAAAGAACTTATTCTTGTAAAATCCTATAAGTGCATGATTTAACACGAGCGGTGGCAGTGATCTTCCTCTGCTGGATGGCGTTATTCGGCGCCGATCTACACGTTAGCATTCGGACTGCTCATCACCCAGGTATCACTCCATAGAGGCAGAACATCAGCCGAAACAAGCACAAAGCTTCCGACTGGTTTCCCGACTTAGGTGGTAATGTAGTGCTTGCAAGTGTTTGTTTACGTAAGAGGCGAGGAGAGGGCAAAGAAAAGGAAGCAAAGAACGCGCCCGGACCGTAGCCCGTTTGTAACAGCTCTTCCCGGCAATCGCAAAGTGTTGATCGGAGAAACCACGGAAAACTTCCAATGAGAGCATCCCCCCCCCACCAGAATTCTCCTCCAGACACCGCCACCATTACACCTAGCAATCTAGCTAGCCACATTCGGGACTCGAACCCCAGAGACGCTCCAGCGGAAATACCTGTTATTACTGCGTCATACAGCAGGCCGGTACGGTTCGCAGTAATTCCATTCCCACCGGTAAGGGGCAAGCAGTGGTCACTCTGTGAGAAAGGATGAGCAATGGCTCCGCAACGGTCGCCACGCACTGGGAATGTACGCAGGTAATTCACAGGTAATTCCCGCTCGCATTGTGTCTCCATCTGTTTGCAGGGGCTAGTGGCGAGCAGCGCCCGGCGATCGCATGTCAGCGAGAGTGAAGTGCACACTCGACTTCAGTTGAGCAATAGTGCTCGCGCGTCTAAAGTACACTGGGCACGCCAACATCTACGTACCCACGTTTCCTCTCATGGACTACCCAAGGACGAACACGGGACAATTACGGCAATACATGCTAAAAAACTTATTCATTGCGGAAAACGATAAAAAACGTTTGTGTTTAACGAAATACTCGAACTTAAACAATTAATAATACGTCTCTGCCTAAAATATGCATAAGCAAGACACTTTCAGAATTCGCAGATTGGAATTAGTCATTCAATTACGTAAGCTTATAGATTCTTTCATTTAACATACACTACATACATTTCCATAATGTTATTTATTGTAATTAGTACTTCTAACACTCGTCCGATTAAATTGCAAGGGAGATTAGAATCGAAATCAATTTCCTTTGTCCCGGAATTTTTTATCATATTCATCTATCAAAAGGAGAGGCTCTCACTTTCCGACTCCCGACTCAGGATCTCACTTTCCGACTCGCGACTCTAGGCTCTCACTTCCGACTTCCTGACTCTAGGATCGCCTTGCTGACTAAGCTCACCCTCCGACTCGCCAGTCTAGACTCATCTTTCGGTTCCTGACAAGGCCCTCGCCGACTTTCACTCAGGACTGCCCTTCCGACTTGGGACAGATCTCCCTCCCACATCCCACTCGCACTCACACTTGAAATGTAGCCACTCTCACTAACACCGCAACTCTTTCCTAAAATCAACGTATTGTCAGAATATACATCGATCAGCCTCTCATCTGTTCAGATGATTTATGACGCCGTCTAATATATAAAGAATGGGAAACTCATCGAGAACCGCTTGAGAATCACAGGGAGATAATGTGAATTGCATTCGTAATATCTTACCAATCGAAGGCAGTGGAGCAATATAAACACACGTGAAGATGAAATGTCAAAGAAGGAGTTATTCACAGATCAAGACCGGAAGTGCTGGCTCTGCATCAACTGTCACTGCAGCACCTCTGGCTAGAAGGTCCTAGGTTTAAATTCTAACGGTCGCGGCATGATTTTCGACACTAGCTTTCCAGCTACATCGAATTATTTCACTGCCTGGAAAAGAATTCTAGCGGCCGACTGTTCAGATCAGTAGTTTTCCGTGGTTTCTCCGATCAACACCAGGCGAATGCTGGAGCAGTACCCTAACAAACGGGCCACGGACCGCGCTATATCTTTCCTTCCTCTTCCTTGTCCTATTTTCACACCTTACACACACTACCACACATGCCGGGACACTGGTCAGGGACTTCAAACTTCCCTGGCCGGGGTGGTGCCCCATTGATGCGAGATACCTGGTTGAGGAAAACCCCGTTAGCCACCGGTAGGTCGGCCCCGGATCAAGCCATCCACCAGAGAAAGACAACCACCGCCTCCCAAGCAAAAGCAGGCACAACAATTACGGGACTAATGATCATAGTAGTCGACGCGCCCGGAATCAATCACAAGCCACGAATATTTCGCGGTCTTAGAAAGATGGTCCGTTTACGGTGAATGAACTGGCTGCTCTTCTTCCTTCACCGCCACCTTTTAACCTGCCTTTAGCACCTCCACTCCCACCTTTGCGAGCGGTCGCGCTCTTCGGCGGACATCTGGTGCGGGTCAAGGCTGACCGGCGCGGCGTGGAGGGTTCTTTCGTTTTTGCCACTCCTATTCGCAGACATCCGGCCCCCGCCACGCCCCGCCGGATGCTTCTGCGAAACGGCGAGGAAACGCCGCTGTTCTAAAAGCGGCCGCTCTCTTGGAAGATCCTCTCCCAAGGAGGAGGAGGTGGAGGGGAATAGAAGGGGAAGGTTGCGTGTGCCATGCGAACCTCTCTTCGCGCACGGATCCCCGCGCGGCAGCGCAGCCCGGCGGTGGAAAACTCTATTATTCCCACTGGGGCTCTCTGAAATGTTTCGATTGATTGATTGTTAGTGATTCCAGGTGCGTCAACTATGATGTTCATTAGTCCCGTAAGTGTAGTGCGTGTTTTTGCTCGAAGGTGGCAGTGGTTTTCCCGCGCTGAATGGCCAGATCTGGACACGACCTACCGTCAGCTAACGAGGTTTCCCCCACCAGGTATCTCCCACAGGCGGGGCACCACCTCAGCCGGGAAGAGTTTTAGACCCCGATCGGTCTCCAGGCATATGTGGTAGTGTAGTGCATGTTAGCGTGTGTGTGTGTTTGTAAGGGATGATGATACGACAAAGAGGAAGGAAAGATCGCGTGCGGCCCGTGGCTCGATTGTTAAGGTACAGGTCCTGCATTCACCTGGTGTTGATCGGAGAAACCAGGGAAAACTACCGATCAGAGAAACCCGCCGCTAGAATTCTCCTCCAGACAGCGGCTGAATTCAACTTGGCCGAAGAGCTAGTGTCGAAAATTTTGCTGCCGTCAGGATTTGAACCAATGACCTCCCGGGCAGAGGCGCTGCAGTGACATCAGTTGATGCACTGAACCACCGGTCTCAGTGTAATGTTCGACAAGAGGATTCTTTGCATGTGCGATTAATGCGGTTTCAAGCGTTTGTTACTTGGGGAACTGCTCTTGTTTCTACAAATGGTTCAAACCGGCTAACGTGGTTCAGATTATCAACTGTCACTCTAAGATCTCTCAACGGGGGATTCTAGGTTTCGAGTCGAGACAGTGAGGAATTCTTGGAGCAAACGAGGGAGCTAGGTCGGATTGACACTCTATGGAAGAGAATTCTGGCGGATGGCTACTCTGGTAATTATCCGAAGTTTTTCTTATCAACACATGCGCATACCGGAGCAGTAACCTATCATACGGACCCCGGAACGCGCGAGCTTTCCTTTCTCTTCCTTGTCCTCACCTCCCACGACCTCCATCAAGACCTCCGCCTCCCGCAATTAAAAATACGCATTACATTTATGGGACTAATGAATCTAGCAGTTGTCGCAGGCTAAAGCAAGCGGTCAAACGAGTAGTCTCACTACCCTAAGTATATGTTTAGGGCACAAAGTGCAACATACGTGAAAGAAAATGCATTGGATGGGCAAATAATAGTCTTTCACCTCCGGTACAAGTAGAAACACCTAATGTTTAAATGTATAAGAAATAAAGGGTAAACAAACGCCATCAATGTGTAGTGTACTACTCTACAGAGAGGATAGCGCTTTAAAATCTTTCGTTCTGTTTGATTTGATTTACTTAGATAAAATTATTTTAAGGTTTCTCGTGTAAAGAAGAGTTTGTAATATCAATCAAAATAAAATCATACAAGGAATGATATGTACATAGGATTCCGAACAACATTATTTTTTCACTACAAAGCGAGGATATGGTTTCATTTAGTTCTTTTACAAATAATTGGTATGTACTTCAGGCAAGATTGATTTTACTAGATGACATTAATTTAGTGATAAATCATACTGTTCTCGGCGTCTAAGTAAATGCAATACTAAAAGCCCTTACTGTCATAAAATATGTAGTTTCATTACATTTCCTACAGTACAACACATTGATGCCCTTCATTTCTTCACTAACACCCATGCTTGTATCCAATGCTTGTATCCATCTACCAATATTCTCTAAAAATGAGTACGAAGTGGAAGAGTTTAAAAGTTTAGTTACGTCATTTCGATTTACAGAACTGGTGACAAAAACATCTCCGCAGGAATAATGCCTTACCAAGAAAAAATTCCAGACTCTATCGATTACTACCCACAAGAAGGACATAGAGAAACTGCGAAAACCGAAGTTTCCTGCAAGAGTTCGGCCCATGCATTTGGGGCGCGTACCATATTCTTGTAATTATTTTAATTTCAGGGAACCCACCAGGAAATTTTTGTAATTTGAGGGAGCCTATGTCCAGCATTAGATGATGTATGTCGCCAAGGCTTCGACACACGCGAAGAAATGGTTGTACGCTTGAGGTAGCGAATAAATACCTTTGACGAGTCGGATATTCGTTGTTTTTTTAATAGCATTTCATTAATGAAATTAATTCATTTTATTAATGAAATTGAAGTACCCCAAAAATGTTGCTCGAAGAAAAAAAATGTATACTAATAAATCATTATCTGTAGAAAAACAAAAATGGTTGTGCACATACCGTATCGTTTACTAGGGCACACTGGTGTCAAATAGCCATTCAAATTTCATTTGAGTGAGGAATCGTGAACATTCTATTACATTTACCTAACAAACGAAGAAATATTTTTAATTAAATTATAAAGACTGTCCTGAGTGTGTAATTCTCCGCTCTACACAATGAATGTTTCTATGCCGCCAGGGGAAAAGAGTGTAATTAGAAAATGGTCAAAATTAATTAAATCGGCGGTCTGATTCATGATACCGACTTCGATATTTTCATATTTTCAATATAAAGCACTTAGGGATGAAGATGAGTTGGAAACATTGTTAACAAAAGTTAAAATATTCTTCCTATTATATGTCTAATGGTTCTTTAGTTTCCGTCCCAGGTGACCCAAACTCAAGAACCATTCAACATATAATTACAAAGGGCCAATAATCATTGACTATTATTCTTCGTACTGGTTAGTCCAAGAAAATCAATAAAATGTCTCTCCTGCAAAGTGCCATTTTTGACTTATACTCCTTTTCTCTAGCAACCTATATTTATAACTTCCTTGACCGGAAAAGTATTATTTTAAAACTTTCGATTTTTGTCAATAAAATGCAAGAACGAATGAACGAACGTAAATAGCGAACGAAGTAACTAAAGAAACAACAATGCTGAAGAGATGAGAAAAAATTAGATTACGGCGGGCAGAGAAGTACAAAGAACTATGTAGGGCAGAGAAGAGGTTACATTTTGAACACATTACGTCAGATCTTTATTATTATTATTATTATTATTATTATTATTATTATTATTATTATTATTATTATTATTATTATTAATTCACAATATATTATTATTATATTATTAACAAAAATACCATCATTACTGCGATACATCGCACAGCCTATGTACGTCAATGCAAAAAGCAAACTACTTTACAAGTTATCCATGATAAAAAAAAACGCTCTTTGAATCATTTCACCTTTCTTCTATTTTCGCTATGGAAGATAACTATCATCGCGATACTAGACGGAAGATAACTATCATCATCCAACTACACTAGCCCATATAAAGAATTCAACTTTTCCATGGGTAATATCGTCTGCACCGCAACATTATTTGTAATCTCATCATTTTCTTATCTCTCAGCAATGTTTAAATGATCTCGTTACGGTTGACCTGCCAGACTCGACGAAACATTAGCAATCCCGATTTCATATGTGCAGCGTCACTATAACGACAGGGTCCTTTTATATATATCCGTCATCGTGGGAACAACAACTCACCCTTGGAAGGCTATTTTAATTCCCCAAGCAAAACTTCAACTGTTATGAAAGCTTGATTTATATTTCCTTTTAAACTCATGAATCCACAATGTTTGAATCCTCACGATCCGGTTCAACACTTTTTGAAATCAAATCTCTATAATATACCAGGTGATATCATTCAGTGCGTCCCGCAATATTCTGAATAACCAAATTCAGAAGTGTCATCAATACTCGAGTAATAATAAGTCATAAAAATATTTAAAAACTATATAAATTTGTCAGTGGGTGAAAGCAGAATCGCATAACTCCCTAAACAACACACACAAAAAAAAGACGATTAAAAAGTTAGCTAAATATTACCAATCCACATTTCTGACGTTCACTCGCAACGATGACGTCACCGGCCTATCGTGTGAACGCACCTCGGAGGAGAACTCTCTCGATTAACCTTCTGATTAACCGGGTGCTCCATCGGTGACGCAAGACGGCGCCGTGACGTCACAGCTGTGGCGACGCGTGTCCGCCCGAACGCCCTTCACGGTCCACTTCCGCCTCTCCCTTTGTCCCTTTGCCGCACGGGACCGGCACGTGTGAGGCAGAATACGTTGCGGCGAGGTTATCCAGGTGAGGGTGGTATTAGCGGACGTTGAATGTTGTCGAACGCCACTGTTGACAAAGCTCTTGTGAAAAAAACAAAGTTATTGCGTAACAATGTTCCGAACCTTTTCGCGTAAGTCTCCTTTAAGACTGTCAGTAGTTCAAGTTATGCAAGTTATATAGTTATATAGTTCAAGTATGTATTTCCCTTTCATGTACAGGCATTACGTTTATATATGCAAATGCCAGATCGCATAAAATAAAAATGAAACATACATACTGGCAAATTGCGTGCGCGAGAAATGTCAGGGAAGAAATACGAGAAAAATAACCGAAAAGCGATAACGATTGCATTCCTTTCGACCATCGGAAGGTTTTAGGGTTAGAGTCCATGTAGTTGACGGTTGGAGCGAATACATAGACGTCAAACTGCTTCATTAGAGGCGATGGCTTCTCTGTACAGTAGTTGTCCACTGTTTTGCTACGAATTTCTCACAAATGTGGAAACAACGAACAGGCGACGCACAGCCAACCCAATCCTGCTTCTGCGCTTATACACACACCCACACACATACACACGATCTCTTATATGCATTACACTACAACGCACCCCGGGTAGTCAGGCGAAAACTTACGACATGGTCCGGTCGGGGTGACCCAGTGCGGGATATACGCGAACGCGGAAAACTATACAAGTCGATATGCAGGTCGGTTCAGATGTTCGCGTGAGAAGAACACCACTACCAACATATCACCATTACATCATTGTCAGAATACTTCATGTATCAGAAAAGACCGAGAGAAAGAGAGAGTGAGAAAGAGAATGAGAAAGAGAGAGAGAAAGAGAGAAAGAGAGAGAGAAAGAGAGAGAGAAAGAGAGAAAGAGAGAGAGGAAGAGAAAGAGAGAGAAAAAAAGAGAGAGAAAAAGAGAGAGAAAGAGAGACAGAGAGAGAGAGAGAGAGAGAGAGAGAGAGAGAGAGAGAGAGAGAGAGAGAGAGAGAGGAAGAGAAAAGAAACTCGCACGCAGCTTCCCACTACCCCCAGTTGTAGATCCCGGCCCACTGTCTCCCACAGTCACGGCGGTGTCTCCCCTCACCGCTCACAACTCGCCAGCATCTGCGACGCCAGCATTTCCGCCTCCGCCTCCGCCGCCACCGCATCTGCCGCCCATAGGCCGTCGCCGCGGGCGCACCCGCAGGGAGTTCTGTGCATTATTTGTGGAATGGTGAATGACGGAGGTCGATCATGAGTCGCCTTGGGAAAACGCCAGCAGTGAGGAACCAGCGGCGCAGCCGCGGCGGCTGGAGGGAGACAGAGGGAAACGTTGGCGATGCGATAGGGAAGCAAGGGAAACGGGAAACACAGAACCGAGGAGGTAACGGAGAGTTTCCTCTTGTTTACAAACTATCCATTGATACACTTTTCGTTTAGGGAGAAAACGTAGGCTGTCAAACTGGAGGTGTAGAATGTTCTGATGCTATGATTTAGGAATGTGAAATTTGGAACTATGATTTGTGGAATGGTGAATGACGGAGGTCGATTGCGAGTCGTCTTGGGAAGACGCTAGCAGTGAGGTACCAGCGGCGACGCCGCACCGGCGGAAGAGAGACAGTAGGAAACGTTCGCGACGCGATAGGGAAGCAACGGAAACGGGGAAACACAGAACCGAGGAGGTAACGGAGAGTTGTCTTTTGTTTATTATCCATGGATATGCTGATGCGATAGAAAGAAAACGGAGGCTGTCAAAGGAGAGATGTTGGATGGTCTAATGCTCTGATATAAGAATGGTGGACAGCAGCAGAAGTAACGAGCAAATAGTAAACGAGCGAATAATAAATCGGGACGAGAATGAAGGATAAACGGTGACAAATACGCACCAGAAGAAGTGATGCGTAATGTGGTGATAATGGATGCATTAAAGTGGGTAACATGTATTGGTGTTGAAGGTGGCTAATAAATCGATGGCCAGTGAAGGACGATGGGTGGAAGCTGATGGGTGGAAGATCAGATGGTAGTTGGAGAATGATGAGTGGGTGAAAGTGAGATGAGAACTTTCGATCGTGGATGATTAAAGACTGTGGTATTCGGGTTGCGTACGAAGCACTCCGAAAGGTGGCGGATGTTGAATGGTGGAAGGAAGGGCTGATGACGGGTGATATGTGGAGAGTACAGGATAAGTGATGGTGGATGCAGATACACGAATGAAGGCTGGCGGACGGCGAAAGGGATCCGTGGGTGATAGGGAGTGGTAACCCTGGGAATGGCGAGGTGTGGAAAGGCCAGAAGACGCCAGTGGCAGTAGCAAATTGCACAACGACCAAACAAGCGGAGACGGTAACCTGCAGGAGCCCTCTGCGTGCAGTTTCATAGCTTAATACCTTCTCGTTTCGGCTGAATGATTGATTCCGGGTGAGCAAATTAACGAAATCATTATTATCGTAAGAGTAGTGCATGTTTTTCATCGGTAGGTATCGGAGATCATCCCATACTGGATGGCAAGATCCGGCGTCTACCTACATTAGTGGGGTGTCCCACCCCCCACCAGATATATCCCACCAGCAGAGAACCGCACCAATTGGGACAAGTTCTATTTCACCTACTGGTCTCTCGGCATCTGTGGTAGTGTTGTGCATGTAAGCGTTTGTGTGTGTGTATGTACTCCGGCATTTGCCTGGTGTTGATCGGAGAAACCACGGAAAACTACCGATCAGAGCAGCCGTCTGCTACAATTCTGCTCCAGACAGCGACTGAATTCGACCTAGCTAGTGTCGAAAGCTAGTGTCGAAAGCTAGTGTCGAAAATCTGCCTCCGTCGGGACTCGAATCTTGGACCTCCCGCTGAGAGGCACAAGAGTTATATCAGTTGATGCAGTGAGCCATCGCTCCGGTTTCTCTTTTCGAATCATCTCCTACCCGCTAACGCCCTACGCGGAGAAGTTGCTCAGAGCATCAACCGATGTCACTGCAGTCCTACGTTCGAGTTTCGTCGGTTGGGCAATTATGGACACGGGCTAGATATGTAGGTAGGATTCAGTCGCTGTATATAAAAGAATTCTAGCCGGTGAGCTGCTCATTCTCCGATCAATACCACGCGAATGCCAGATCAATACCCTAACATACAGGCCATGGTGGGGGCGCGATCTCTCATTCCTCTTCCTTGTCTCCTTACCCCTAACACACACACACTTACACTTACACTTACATGCTCCACACTACCACATATGCCGAGAGACCAGTCGGGAGCTTAGACCTTGTCACGGCTGGGGCTGTTCCCCGCTTAGTGGGAAATACCTGGTTCGGGAAAAAACTGCTAGCCGACAGATAGGTTGTTGATGGATCTCATTCTGAAATCATCGCCCTCTCTCGAGGATAAACATGCACTACCCTTAGGGGGCTAATGACTTGACGAGCACTTGACGGAACACTTGACGGGCCCGGAATCCCAAATAAAGGAATCCGCTCTCCGAATTCGCCATCTCCCGCTCCCATGCCGCTTCCCAGCAGAATGTCGATTTTCTTTTGACGGAGCGTGTTTCTGAATGGAACGAATTTGCTCCTTTCAGAACTGCCGATCCCAACATTTTACGCCAGGAACAATTTAAAAGCTTTCGATGAATTGGTAAGAAAGATTGATTCATATAATGCGCAAATGATGTTGACGGTCATGAGAATGATTTGGTGGAAGGCGAGTTTCAAACTACTTTCAAATATTGGATTCTGTTGATCTAAAGTGGATTTTTGTAGCTAAAATATGTAAAATATTTTTTAACCTAACCCATAACTTTCGATGAATTGGCGACAAAGAGTAATCCATATAATGCATGAATGATGTTGACGGTCATGTGAATGGTTTCGAATAAGACGAGATTAAAACTCCTTTCAGACTCGATTCTAAAGTGAATTTTCATAAAAAAAATTTGTAAAACATTTTACATAACCCAGATATGAATGAATACCGCTATGCACTTTCACGTAAGGTAAATAAGCTATGACAAATGAAACAGAACCTAGAAATGCCAATTATTATACGAAATTGAATTAAATTAATTCAGATCTCACATCTACCGTTTACTATACTGATATGTATTATCAATTCATTTAAACATAAGCACACAGCTCGCATGCGATGATGAGTTATGCCCGTGATTAAATTAAATATTTCAGATGAAAATATTCATTTAGCAATAAATAGCATTTCAACATGCAACTCAGTGCACACAAAAAATTTATAGAAGTGAATTAATGTTTTATACGAACGGAAGATCAGATCACCTTATTATTAAACTATAAGTTTTCCTATATATATATATATATATATATATATATATATATATATATATATATATATATATATATATAAGAAAATTATATTATATATTAAATATTATATATTAAATATTATATATTAAAAATTATATATTATAACAAACTATTTAAATTCGACTGCAATTATATACATGGTAATGGTAATTTTAATTATATTGCATTACCTCAAATTTTCACTAAAACCACACACGCTGTCATGAATACATATTTTAAGAAAAGGAAATATAAAAAAATTAGCAAACCCATCGTCTTCCATACAATTAGTCGTTCAATAACGTATCTTCAAGAAAAAGCAAGGCTTACTTAGTTTCAGGAACTTTATGAAAATCGTTACAAAGGTTTCAAAGAACCCGAAACATATCCCAGATTTTATTACAATATGTCACTATACGTCAAGCATAATCAGAAACTTAACGTAAAACCATGAAAGCCAAAACGAAAAACAATCTACAATCTTACCGACATGATGGTGTAAACATGTCTGTGAGTTCAAACTTTTTTGCTAGTCCCAAACAATTGGCAATGTACGATTGCATTCACTTTCTGAAGACATTTTCACAGCTCTTGCAATTTTAAATATAAAATAGATAGATAAAAATGCTAGTACTGCAAAAAAATAACATTCTAAGGGAATGTACTCTAATTTCATAAAATGCGCACACATTCTTCGAACTTATACAAACCTTATAAAACTTTTGTTTCTGTATAAATTATACGAACATTTCCCTTCACCGCCAACTTGCAAACATTTTAGGATGACCGTATTAAAATATTTCGTCAACATGTGGAAAGAATCGCACTTTTGTCTAGTCGGTTTCTGGTGAGCAATTTGCAAATAATCGCTATCAAAGGAAGGTTTTAAATAGACCAGTGTATCGAAGAAAATACGATATCCCAACACGGAAAACGTCTGAATTAGACAAAATAGCTCAGAACAGAATTATCTCAAGCCAAAATAATGACTTATTGGGAGATCGAAGAGCAGAAGTGAGAAATTTGGACGAGAAAGAAAGAAAGAAAGAGAGAGGGGGGAGAAGAAAGGAGAGGGGAGGGAAGAGAGAAGAAAAAGGAGAGGCGAGAGAGCACAGAGAGAGGAAAGGGAAGGAAAGTAAAGATAAAAAATGATGCGAAGGAAGGCGATATAAGTGTCGAGAAATCGACAAATTAGCCGGACGGATAGTGGAGTGCACATACAAGTTAGTTAACGAGTGGAAAAGTTTGTGCAAGAGCGAGTCGGGGATTTAGTGAATGAGGAAATTCGAATTTAAGGAGGCCAATAAACGGGAAAGCATGTGAGTGATTCAGCAAGAATATATATATATATATATATATATATATATATATATATATATATATATATATAAAGAGAGAGAGAGAGAGAGAGAGAGAGAGAGAGAGAGAGAGAGAGAACAAAAGGAGACTGCAAGAGAGCAAGTGATTGGGCAGGAGTGCAACAGAGTAAGAGATTGCGTAAGAGAGTGAGAGGCACAGCGAGCAAGTGCACCTGGGCAGGCGGGCGGCGGTGGGCGGGGCGGAGCGCGGGGCGTGTCGCGCCGCATGCAAATTGCCGCCTCCAGAGGCTGCGGCAGGGGCCGGCAGGCAGCCCGCGAGGCGGCGCCGCAAGGAGCGCAGCCTGCATTATGCACACCGGGCGCCGCGCCCGCCCCACCCGCCACGACTCACGCACCGGACGAGCACAGTGCCGCCCCTCCTACCTACCACCCCACCACCCCCATCCCACTCCTGCTGGATGTGGACGGACTCACGGAATAAACATTGGTGGGTGTAAAAATCAACGACAAAACTTCACGAACACTGGTCTCGTTTCTAGAGAGGTAGCTGTAATAACCCGAGTTGCCTATTGGTCACAATTACAATTAACACATGGCTCTAGAAGCGCGTGCGAGCTTTCCCGGGTGCGATTCCAGGTTCGTTTCCCGATCAGGGCAGTAAAAGAGTTGTATCTTTTGATTGCAATTGCCACAGATACGATGTCAGTGTCATGAATAAATAGAACAGGTATCCCAAGAATTCATGGTATGGTGAAGGCAAAATATGATGCTCACCACATGTCTGCTTTAACCGCTGTTCACGCAACTAATAATATCTTGTTGAATGTCTGATACGCCTGGCAGCTTGGTAACGACTGTAAAAGTCATTTTATGTAAGTCAATCATAGCGATCCTGGTGGCTGTATTTGAAACAGTGCCGCCAAGAGATCATTAAGTATCGGCTACACCGAACTCAATTGCAATGTAGCTGTGAACGGAGAGCAATGGCGGTTTGTAAGCCACTGTTTCTTACAGTCTTTTCGCGACTACAGTTCATTTGTGATACCATAGTTCAGTGTCATATGCACATCTAATCTGTGAGTGGTGCCCTTGATTGCTAAGTGATACGCCGCTGGATTCTATAATCAACGGTTTCTAACACATGTTTTCTCCTATGCCACGTGCTCAGGCACACGGCTGTGCTGTATTCAATCTTACTTTGTACTGCAGTTTTGTTCAATATACTTAATTGGCTTGTGTGAACTGTGTAATTTTTCTTATGTGTTTGTTACCACACAAACTCAAAGGTTTGAACAGTTCATAGGATGCCATGCATCTTCCTTTTCATGAAACCTTGGAAGTTAAAAAGCTGAGCATCTTGGGAATGTATAGGGTGATCTATTGAAGTCCACTGTTTCCCGACACCCTTACAACCGCAATGGTGGGTAATAAATAAAAACAAGGCCCAGATTTGGCTAGAGCATTATCGTCACCCCAGCCATCCTACCCGTTCCACCTCACCGTTCCAATCCACGGCGCCATGCCAATCTCACCCGGTCACGCCACGCCTACTTGCCCTGCGTAGATAGAATTTCATATACTCAACGAATTGCCTCATACCAGATTTTCTGAAACAATTGCATACAAATTCAGATAGGTCGATTTTCAATTTTTAAAAATAATGGAAAATAATAAATAAATTTGGGAATATGAAATTAAAAAATTTCCCCCCTCAAGAAATATAGATACATTTTTATTAGAATATGACATTTATTAATCAAAAAGTTAAAAGACATACTATATCCACAAAAGAGAGCATTATCGCAAAGTCATTAACCACTGGGTAGAATTTAATATGTAATTGGAGTACCTTTGTCGTCTCGTATAGTGAGCACCTGATCCTGATATTTTCGTCAGACCGCCTACGGCACGCAAAGATACTTTTGTCTTCATACATGGGGTTTTATTTTTAATTTCATAGCTATTTGATTTAAAAGTTAAATACGCATGGTTTCAAACGTGAGCAATCAAAAAGTAGAACTGGATAACGATTAATTAATATATTGCATAGTTAGTGATGCAGTGAGCTTCTACTGTTTGTTCTGCAAGTTGCTTTATGCACACTTAGCAGATCGCTTATCTTCATACATGAGTTTATTAATTTTATCACGTATTGCGAGTAACTTAGGTAAATCGTAATGAAACTCAACAGTAGTAAAGAATCTTATTGCATTGGTTATAAAATGCTGTCCAAGAGCAGAAAATAATAAAATTTCAAATATATATTTCTTTTTAGATTTCCTTTACCGGAATTATATTATGATCACCAAGATCTCGGACGTAACTCAACGGAAATTAAGTTTAATTACATAACGTAGGAAAGGAAGTCTATAATTCAGTACACAAAGTAAGAAAAAAAATCACCCTGATATTCATTTTATTATATGGACTTTTAAAATAACTTCATTAATATGTACTAATTGTTTAATTATAATGAATACAAAGCCTGAAAAACGTCTCGGGAAAGGCCTTAAAAAATGTTCTCGAATTATATGCTATTGTTTTGCCATAGAAAAAATTATTCTATCTAATAGTCGGTTAGTTATGTCAAAAGGTATGTAAAACGTAAAAATACAAATCAATGAAATCGAAACACACAGATGAAAATGTCAAAATACAGATTTTAGAGACGTCGAAAAAGAAAAGTCTTTCATAGAGAAAATTAACATCTCATAACACATGATTTTTTTTAAAATCGTATGCAAAAAGAACAAGAAATTATTAATCTAATAAACACTGTAGATTAATTTGCAGATTAAACTTTCCGTACGTTTTGATACTATTATGAAAGCACACTTCAGAATATCATATTTGAAATCCTAAAACAATTATTATATACAAAAAAGTATACTTTAAAAATCATATGTACAAAGAGAATTGTGGGACAGAGAGGTAACGATTTCACATGACCCTTTGTGACTTCCTAAAATACATGCCTGTAGTAAAGAATTGATCTATTCTAAAGAGAGCATAATATATTTACATCGTTGGAATGAAAAAGTTAAAACACGAAATGTCCACATTTGCCCACATTTGCCCACATTTTGGGTCGTCAAAGGGAAAAAATGCTTATTATCACATTCATTTTGGAAGTGTTTTCTCAAATACCCTAGCTACTTTCTTTACAGATTTTTACACTACTGCTGAATAACTTTGTGTACTGTACGAAACACATTTGTTATACACGTGGATGACTGCTTGATGTTTCTTACAAAATGAAGGCAATTTGATCTTGATATCAAATATCATTAGTTTATACTGTTTCTTCCACTCGTGATACCACACTACATGAACACTGAATTTGCCTCAACATACAGGGTATAAATTTAAATCTGCGTTCTTAATTAAGAGGGTTTCTACTAACAATTTGACTTACAAAGAGCAATGAAATTATATTAGAATTCATGATATTTTACAGCGCATGAAAGATTCAGCAGTCTATTGTATTATTTAAGACAAATTGTAACCTCTCCCTGTCGGAGTCGTCGGTTTAACTTTTTGTGGAGTGAACTTCATAGGAAAAAGAAGATTTTTTTCTAATATAAGAGAAACATTTTTTACGGGACAGCTGTGAAAAAAACTAACTATATACTTGCACTCGTTTTCTGCCAGGACACGCCATACACTAGTTATTTTCCTAGGTTTCGTAAAGTAACTTGAAATTTTTGCCATTTGCAGTCGATCCTTGAAAGTAGTTGCATTTTCTGCGGTTTACTTATCAGAATCTGAGCTGATCTTCACTCTTGAATTTAAATTGCTCCTAGAAGGGGAATAAAAGCTTGAAGTCTCAGAGTGGTATTGTTCATGACTTCCTTAGCTGGTTTGTCAAATAATTCTCAGGATATTCGTCTCGGTAACAAATACAAAATTTGCCAGCAACAAGATCTCAACTTCCTTTGCATAGAACTGAAATGGAGTTTGAATTTGGTTCGGATGAAGACATTCTAGGTTGACTCAGATAACTAATCTTTTGACGCAATACCCCCATATCGTCGATATAATGAATAACTTCTAAACTTTACAATAAATAATATTTGTCGCAAACAAAATGACCGTAAACATACTCAATTACAACTGTGCGAATCATGCGATAAATGAATACCAGTATATACTTGTAAAAACGGACCTGCAATACCAGAAAAAGTATCGTAGTTAAGGTAAATATTTCAATTGAGAAAAAAAAACAGTTCATGGCTAAGTGTACAGAACTTAAATTTGTTTCTGCGATCCCGTTGGATGGAAAACATCATCGGCAAGGTTTCTGATTTTCTATAAAAATTACCAATTGCCTTTTTGTCTCTATCATTTCATCATGACAATAGACATACATACTATGTATAGATTTTTATAAATAATACAGTTAAATATTATCACACACAAAATCAATCCGATTTCCATCTTCCAGCAATTATCATTTACATAAGTTGCTGCAAAAATATATGTATTTGAAAAATTACACAGTTATATAATGAAATGTGTCATTCAACATCACGTTGACGGGAACATATTCGTGAAACACATTCTAAGCGGTGGTGTCATGTGGAGATATTACTGCAGGTCAACACTGCGACTACTTCCGAATGTCTAATGCTTCATCCACCAAAATGTGATTGCTATGAATGCAAAATTTAAACAACTTAATAATTTCTCTAATTTTGCTTTGGTTTATTAAAAACCAATTAATAAATTTAGATACCAACACGGAAAATTCCTCCGGAGAGACTAGAGAGCACGACTTATTTTCCATTACCGATTTTCCGACGCAAAACGCTTATTACGTATTATCCCCAGAACGTAGTATATAATATAAATTGTTCACAAATTATCTTAATACAGGGTTAACAGCTTAATGTAAAAGTAGCGCACTATCTCTGGATATGAAAAAAATTCAACGCTAAACCCTATTCTGAAACCCAAAATCTACACGAGTATCACGTGGGAGTTAGGGACGGCAGAAAGGCAGGACGATGAATCGAAACGGGGATGGTGAGGACAAGGACAAATGGGGACAAGAACACGTCGTTTTCCGGAGCGTGAGAAACCAGCCCGAGAATGATCAGTCTGGGACAAGTTGGTGCGCTAGGGAAAATGATAACGCAAAAATTTAGGCAAAAATGTGATTCAGTGTTGATTTTTTTCAAAACGTTTTATCAACTACTGACTGGTAAAAGATATTCTTTAACCAAACTCATCTCACATGAATGCGCCGTAAAGGACAACTTTCTGTTTTTTATGTATAACTGTTTACTAGTTACAACTAAATTCCTATTTTAAAAACTTTAATTTCTTTTCGCGGTTTTGATAGTTATCATAACTATTCTAAACAGTTTTCATTATTTACAATATTATAAATACATATTGACAGAGTTAATATTATAAATAGAGTTATAATTTTATTTCAACTCTATTTTTTTTAAAAGATGCCTGAAGATAGGTATAAGGTTTAGCCGAAACGTCACGTCACACAAAAATACAATATAAAATAAATTTAATCACAAAGAAGTACAATAATAAATAAATTGATGTAATAAAACTATAAACATTCATAAAAGAAGGAAAAACGTAAAGTGATGTATGCAACTGAATATATCCTCTTTTCTCATTACCAAAGCCCGACAACAAGAGTTTTTCTTCAAAAACTTCGCCGTTTTTTCCCTTGTTGCATTAAACCTTTTCCTCTGTACTGCGTATGCAATAGTGGACAAGTAAAAGTGTAGAAGTATGGACATCGCAAGTTCGGTCGGTGTGACACCAAACAATGAAGATGAACAAGACAAGACGAACTTCGCGAGACATACTTTTAATAAATATACCGTCGCCTCGGCCGGTGCAAAATCAGACCACAAAGACCGATGCAGCACAAGAACAAACATCGTTAGGAAGGACGACACAAGACTAGGCACAACGAGGCAGGGAAGGACCCAAACAAGACGGTGCAAGATCTGACATGACAGCACGAGAAAGTTACGACTTGAGTCGAGACAGTGCGGCAACGGTAGGACAGTTCAAGTACTGCGAGAAAGGTCAGACACGCGAAGGTCTTACCTTTCTCGCAGCACTTGAAGTTCGTACGAAATCAGTCAGTAATAGCACGAGACCAGCTACCGCGAGAAAAACACGGAGTACAGTGCGAGGCAAGGGGAAGATAATCGAACTGAAATTGAAATAAGCGGCGCGAGTCAAGCAATGGGCAGAGCTGAATGACACGTGTCAAAGCAGGAAGGGCCGTGGAGTAGCACGAAAATCAGAGATATTCGATTCCGAAGCTGTACTTCTCAGTAGTCAAGCAAAGCCACTACTACTAGCGCAACTATTCATAAACGATGATCCTGATTTCCCCTCCCTTAAGCAATAAACTGTTGGAGGCAAAAGCTCGTAGCGACCACTGATGACAACATTCCAAGCATTAAAATTTCGTTGACGCGAAACAGAAACTATACTTGGGATTTCCTAACTTGGTCGATGACACTTAATCAGCTGTACTGGTGCCGTCCAATCCAGTGCGAAAACGTCTTCACGGTGACGTAACTGTGGTGATGTTTAAGCTCCCCATTGACAAAACCGTAACAGCTGATCATCTTTCAGGTTACAGAAACCCAAGTATAGTTGCTTTCATGATTAAGAACTTATGTTCAGCTTTATTACCATTATCTAAAGAAATGACTAAGACTGGTCCAGGTCTTTCAAGGGAGGCGCCTAAAACGTCTACTCCTATCTGCAGTCCTTACTGTTGCCTCCTCAAAGCGATGACCTGGCCGCACACTTAACAAGTTTGACTTCGATTTTCCAGAGGGTAGCATTATTGTAAATACTCAAGTGGCCGACTTCATGTCTTCAATCCATCGTTCAAGAAAAGTTGCGCGAATCGTCGGCGTTTGGAGTCCACACGCATAGGCACTTCCTCCGACGCTCGCGATATCACGCCACAGTCAAAGTGGCGACGCCCTCAACCTCAGACATATCTCATGTGGTCACCAGCCCCATTGAGAAGGACGTCCGCTTAGTCAACACTGTAGGGACTTTGAAGCTCCGTATTGAAGACTACCTGCCGTTTCACATTTTCGTACTTGACGCTGAGGTGCCGCTATAAATAAACATCGAAGTATTAGTGTATCAACACTATTATCGCTTCCAAGAATTCTCAAACGGGTAAGTCAATTATATCTGTAACCAGTTTCATTATAGAAAAGGCAAAAGTAACTCAAATGGGATGTTATAGCATCATAACCTCTACTTTTAATTCCAACGAAAATAGATTTATAGCGAAAAGCAGACTTCGAATTGTTTCGAAATATTTGTCGGAAACCGTTAAGAATGTCGAGTTTTGAGAAATGGCAACGAAAGTATTTATTTACAAGATCAATAATTCCTTCGAATACATCATGATTTATTTTCATCGGGAAAATTTAGTTGAGCTTATTTGCTCTCTTGAACCCTTAAAAATAGTGTATCAGCATAATAGACTAAACAGAAATTAAAGATGTTGGAATCAGATACCGACACAATTCAGAGGACTGGGAAACAATATTAATTCCTTCAAAATCAAAACATGCATGCTAGTGAATACCACTTAGCACAACATTTCAGATCGAAAAAACTAGGATACCAAAACCACACAATTTTAAATAATTGTAGGACAGCAGAACAGATTTAATACTTGTAGAATCGTGTACGACATCTAATGGTCCCAATACTCATTCTCCCTCAGAGAACGGCACACACAATATTTCTGAATTCTCTTAGAAAGTAAAATGATCGTAACGTAACAGCAACATTTTTTCAGTAAATTAATTTTGTAAAACTTAATTTTGAGTAAAGAAAGCAACGCTGCATTAGATTTGTTTCTTTCCAAAGTCCCACAGTTCGAGACGGAAGTCTTAAATTAGACAGTATTCCCTCGCAAACCGTGCAACACCTAGTACTTATGACTTGCATGTGCGTGTACTTACATTTTGACGAATCAGAAAAAAATTCTGATTTTCATTCGTGTTAATATCATTTACAGACGTCATCTACTCTGCATTACAGTATCTTTAGACTAGCTATTAATTGAACGAATTGAAAAAATAAAATTTATAACAATCGTACTTACTTAAAAGAAACGGTAAGATACTTGCATAACAAACTAATGTTGCAACGACACACTCCGACACTATCAAACGAGCTACGAATCGCGGCCGATCATTCCTTCCAATCCTCGTATACATTTACACTTACATGCACTACACTAACACATTTAACACTAATACATTTACACATTACATCTACACTAACACTAATACATTTACTACATGCACTACACTAACTCTTACCCCACATATTGGAATACCAGTTACCTCAGAGTGTGTTCTGACTGAGGCGGTGCCCCGCTGGTGAAAGATACCTATATAACCCCTCAAGCAAACATGTAAGTCGGCGCCGGAACTCACCATCCAATGAGGGAAGATCACCACCACGACACGAGGAAATCGCGCGTACTACACTCATGGGACTAATATCCATGAACGTTCACGGGCCCGGAATCTAATCAGTGAATCACCGAAAAACAGACGGGCTGTACTTACTTTCATTTCTAAATTTAAACCAACTGGAAGCGCGTGCTCGCTGCTTAAATTACCGCCCTCGAGCACCACTTACTGACGAAAGGTCACGTGCCCACACCACCGGCAGCGCCTTTGCTGCGCCGACACCCGCTCTTTCATGTGTGGCGCACGTGTGCCCGGCATCTGTTGTGTCAAGTTTATTTTCGACAAAATACAGGATGTGGCTCGCCATTGCGTAGACCTTCCGTCCGGGTACACACTCGACTTGCGAAACTCTTATGTGATGCCGCTCAACCCAGGCCTCTTGTTTGTTTTTTACCTCAAACTCTTTTTTTTTCTTTTTTTTCTTAACCAGAATGCCCAAAGGAAGCAAATAGAACCGTACACAACAAAAGTTGCTTTTCGAGAACACTTTTAATTTAATCAAAGAGAACGGGTTTCCAAATAATGAAATATCCCATTTTGAACAGTTACCACCTTCTTGGGTTCGAAGTGGAGACTGGGCGTTTTCATTTAAATATGCGGGTTGCTGGTACACTCTCATCTCTCCGAAACATTTAATCAACTAGTTTTATTAACATAATAGGACCCGATTTTCACACTTCCGTTGGGCGAACGATTTAGTGAGTTTCGTGCACACACGCATACGTCCAGTGGCTTCTGGAGCGGTAGAGCCGCAACGCGAATGTATGTGTTTGCTATAACAACAAAACCGTCAAAGGAAGAGGATAGCTTCGGTCTTCAAGGTAATTTTAGACCACTATTTTACAGAGTGAGCAGTGTCCCAATTTTCTTAAACTCTCAAATAACAAAATCACCTTATATGAACATAGGGCACAACTAAAGGGTCATTATGTTTATTGTATATTTGAATTATGTACACAATATTTTTATATGAAAATTATAAGCGTCTACAACGTAACTTGAAAATGGCCCATGATTTCCGTCGATTGCATTTTATTTTCGAATACATCCTACCTTACTGAATATTTTGGAATTACTTATCAATATCAATGTATCTTTCTTCTGTTCTGATACAATAGTTAAGAATTTTGCTTTGCTAACTACTACTAGATACGAATTTTACAAAGATAACACGGCTCTCTGGCACCCTGAATCACAATTTATTAGACCCTCAGCTCGCGGGGCAGCCCACGCAAAGAAGATCGTCACATTATGAACAGATGTGTCTCAATCTCCAACATGTCGTACTCATTCTTTTAATTTGAAGCCAATACAGCATTAATAGTTTATTACTTACACAGCAAACTAACTTTCCTGAGGCGTGAATAGAATCCATCTAACTTCTAAGGAGCCCGATTCTTGTACACACGAAACACATTTTTGAGAAAAAAATGTTAAAAAACCAAATCGGAATGCGCTTCTGTAAAGATAAGCTTCCTTTTTTCAAATTAAAACAATATAGATAGAAGACTAAGATAAATTTTGCAGAGGAGACTTTCAGAATATCTTAAATGAGCCTACATCTGCGGAGATACAAACATCGTGAGGAAAAACTAATTGACTATCCAACAAAGTTTCACACTGTGATATACGTTTACAGTAATTTTTGGAACGAGACCAAAATGATGAGGAGTGTGAATAACAATCTACTTGCAGAATTCGTGCAATTACAGTACCCAGAAAGATAGCTGCAGGAACGTTCGGACAGAAAATACTTCATATTCATCATGTTTTATATTTACCAAAATATTTACACATACTTATATACATTTACTTCATTTTTGTGAATAACATTTTACTAATACTAAAAAGTAAAAGCTGGGAAAATTTGTAAATACTTTTTGGAGAATGCTGGGATAATCAGCATCTACTCGTCTCGTGAAGAGCGATTTGCCAGGTTACGATGACAGCGGATTCGGTGTGTTAGTGCGTTAAAGGAAACAAATGAGCTCCCCTGATGAGATACCTCAGAACGACGACTAAACTTTTCAAATGCGGTTAGAAAATTATTCAAAAATATGACACAGTCTTCCATAAATCGCAGTTTCCAATTATTAGGGTCGGAAAAAAGCTGTATACTCCGCGATTATTACGAACTATGAACAGGTTCGTGAAAAATCAGTGATATTGTCGCAAGTGAAAAAATAAAAAGAATATAATAACAGTGATGACGAAAACCGCAGATACGAAAGCAGCCGGAAGGAAAAAAACATTTGCAGCCGTGAGGGAAAATGGATCTAATAGCAGGACACAAATCCCTGTTACACAAAGTGCTTGCTTCCTTGAGAAGAAAAACTGAAACGTTTCATCTCAATTTAAATTGATTTTATTAATTACATTTCTAATTATATTCCGCAGGTCTAAGCGGCGGCAACTTATCGAAGTAAATGCCTTGCGGTTGAAATAACCATCTCCAGGAATACGGTTAACAACAAGAACATGACTATTCCCTAGTAGCAATTGCACTCGGGAATTGAAAACGATCTCCGTCTGTCGGAGCAATATCTACAATACTGCCTTTTAGATATATAATAATAAATATTATCCAGATGTTGGATTTTTCAATTATTTTTTGAGAAAAATAACCACAGATAACAATGGCTTGCGCTATTCTAATTTCGAAACCTAGATCATTTACGAAACACATCTGGTCGTTTAACGTTCCTCAGAGGACCACCTCTTGTTTCTGTGGATTCGCCTAGCAAGCGTTCCGGTTGCGTTCTGATAACCACTATATTCAGTCTACCAAATCGAAACAATTCCCATTAATCAGTTCCGCAACAAACGCAAGAGCAGCACTTTTTTCTTGTTAGTAAATTCAAGAATTCAGTCATCAATACATTAAAGAATACACAAATTCTGTTATATCTATCACACTCGCCAGATGTGGCAAAAAAAGCTCACTTAAAAAGCGTCACATTCACAAATTCTTAAACACACTTACGAAGAACTTAGGTGCGGACAGCACCGTACATAAAAAAATAGTAAATAAAGTAAAAGCTCAGTTTTATTCACGTCATTTCGGTACATGCTGGACAAGTAAGTCCCTATTAAGAGATTATAAAGTTGGTTGATATGTTGTTTGTGACTCCGGGCGAGTCATCAGCATAGCCATTTGTCCCGTAAGTGTAGCGTATGTTTTTTTCTTAGGGAGGTGGCAGTGATAATCTCCCGCCGGATGGCGAGATCCAGCGCCGAACTACCGTGTGCTTGCGGGGTTTCCCTCCAACCAGGTATCTCCCAATTTCGGCGCACCGCCTCAGCCGGGAGAAGCTCTAAGCTCCCGACAGGTTTCCCGTCATGAGTGGTAGTGTAGTAAATGTTAGTGTATTCTGAAAGTGGAAGGAGTCGTGTCATAAAATTCCCATTTTGTCCTGGAATGACCCGTTTATTACGAAGTAAAAATTAGTTGGTAAGTTTTATTCAGCAAAACGTAAGTATTTACTTCAAAAGCTTGTATAAAGCTAAAGTATAACTATTTACTTTCACGACCCCATATCTTTATACACACAAACAACCAATGTGACAATTTTGACGTCACCAATTCCGGACATGGAAATACTAAACGGAAACACTATTTTGTTTATGATTATGTGGATTGAAAATAGGTTCTAAACTTCACTTTTTCAGCACAGATGACCGAAACGGCCTGGCCTCTTTCCTACCTGGGCTGTTGCTGTTTACATAGAATGAAGATAGAAAAATTAGGAACTCGATTGTTAACGACTCTGTAAATATCATCAGCAAACGAAAAAACAAACCTTGAATCTTCCCGTCCGAGGCACTGCAATGACATCAATGGACGTCTGAGTCATCTCAGCCGGTTTGTTACACGATCCGTGGACCGTTTGTTAGAATACAGCTCGCGCATTCGCCTGGTGTTGATCGGAGAAACCGCGGAAAACTACTGGTCAGAGCAGCCGGTCGCTAGAATTCTCCTCCAGACAACGACAAAACTCTACCTACATATATATGGCTAATGTCGGAACTCGAGCCTAAGACCTCCTGGTCAAAGACAATGTAGAGACATCAGTTGATGTCTCTGAGCCACGTCTCCCCATATCAAGTCCGTTCGGCGGAGAAATGCTAATTTCGCTAACTACTGTATATGCTAACTACTCGTCTAACTAGTTAGCATTTACTAATGCTAATTAGTTAGACAGCTTTGTCTAAATCAGTCCCAATCTGATAGAAAATTCTACCGTCCGGCTACTCTGATCGGTAATTTTCCTGGGTGTCTCCGATCAATACCAGGCAAATACCGCTGCAGATCTCCCAGTCAGAGTCGTTGATGCGGCAGCGGCTATTGTCACAGAAGCAGCTCAGCGGTATGGATGGGCGGGGGCGGGGCCGACGGCTTGGCGTGCGAGGGAGCTGTGTACAACGCAGGCGCTAATAAGCCCGACGCGAGGTGTCACAGCGTTCTTTTGGTCGAAAAATCGATGGATTCGCGCGCAGGAAACACACGGGCGCAAAACGATGCGACCCCAACGCTCTCTTCCGGGGACAGCACACTGGCTGAGTTTAGCTCCGACCCAACATAGCCCCGCCTCTGCAGCAACTCTGACTATACTTGGGTTTTCTAACGTGGCATCTGTGGGTAGTATCTCTCAGATGGAATTCGGCACGACTTTTTGCGTCATTCTCAGTCCTGCCGCTAGAGTCTGTTGATCTGCAGCACTGATAGGTCGCGATCATGCGACATATTGCGTCAGGAGAAAGAACAAGGTAAAAAGCCGTGTCGAATTCCATCTTTGAGATAATACCCACAGATGCCACATAAAAAAAATCTCAAGTATAGAGAAGTCCTCGGTTTAAGAATACCGAAGGTGGCGGATTATCGACACTAGCACATATAGAATCTAGATCGATTGATTGATTTTTCGTTATTCAATTCATTGATTATAAGCACTTCAACTTCTAGGATTACTAGTCCCGTACGTGTTGTGTATTTGTTCTCTTGGGAGATGGCGGAGTTCTTCCCCTGGATGGAGAGAGATACGGAGCTGACCTACCGTCGGCTGGCGAGGTTTCCCTAACCAGGTATCTCGCACCAGCCGGGCACTGCCACTGCAGTGACAAGCATTCAGCTCCCGGCCGGTTTCCCACATGTGTGGTAGTGTACTGATGTTAGTGTGTGTGTGTGTGTGTGTGTGTGTGTGTGTGTGTGTGTGTGTGTGTGTGTGTGTGTATGTAAGGGGGGAGGATACGAAAACGAAAAGGTGGGAAAGATTAAGGGCGGTCCGTGGCCCGTTTGTTAGGGTACTCCTCCGGTATTCGCCTAGTGATGATCGGAGAAACCCCGAAAAAACTTCCGATCAGAGCAGCCGGCCGCTAGAATTCTCCTCTAGCGGCCTGCTGCTCTGATCATTTTTTGTTTGTTTTTTTTGTTTGCTTCTCCAATCAATACCAGGTGAGCGGCGGACCAGTATCTTCAGAAACGGACCACGAACAACCCGCGATCGCAAATTAACCCGCGAAATTATAATTATAATTGTATATGTAAATATAAATATCCATTTCGGCTAGTATTGCTTAGCACTATAATATTACCCCAGTTGTAAATATTACGTTAGTTATTTTACTTTTTATTTTCTAACGTCCTAAATAAAAAGGGAGAAACGTCACTATATATTCCTACGCTCTTCACTACCACACATGTCGGAACCCCAAGCGCAGCATATGCTCGGATAGGCTCGGAACCTGGAGCAAGAACTCTCCCATAATCCATTGTAGAATGGGTTATGGGAGATTATCATAGGTTATCATCATTAACCCTTCGACTTCACTTCTATAGTCACGATTATTGTCCAAACTTCCTTTTTACCCTAAAAGTTTTTAACAATCATATACAACATTTCATGCACGGTTATTTTGAATTTTTAATTGCGAAAGTGATGCTATTTATTTGCATTATTTATTATTACGTACTAAATAAAAAATAATAATCCCAGGAAACTAAAATTCTATTTGCTCATAACTATACATAAGTTTACTCATAACTATACATTCTCACCAGCATGAGAATCTTAAAAAGAAGGCTACCAAATCGTAACAAACGAGTACTCCACTTTATCACTCAAGAAACGCAGCATAATACAACGAAACGGAAATGGACACGTTTTAATAAAATTTCTTTTGTAATTTAGAAGTCAAATGCGGCATTTCAGACTCAAACCGCATAAATATCCAATTATTTTCAACCAACCTTTTTTAACTGGAAAGTTAACAACATATGGTGGACAGAAATAACATATCTAAAAGAAGTTTATGTGAATAATTTTCAGAGCGTTGCAAAACGTTATTTGCCCCAGAGGAAAAAAGAGACCCGAAGAAGTGTCTAACGGTTAAACGGGGAGAAAACCACTACACCTGGGATAAATAATTCATTACACTTTTGGACTAATGACACTAGAAGTTGACGTGTCCGGAAAAATTAATCAATCACTGTAGGACTCGTGATTATACGAAGACGCGCCCCTACAGTATGTGGTGACGGCTGCGGGGGCGATTGCAAAGACCACGATGTGTGTGTATATATATGTATAAGTATATATATAAAATTATATAATATGTACCATTCTTAACAAGGTGGGATTGAGAAATTATCAAAGATGGCCGTTATTAGGATTATATTTGAGTAATTATTTAAATATGAACGTATTAACTGGAGCCATCCGCTATAACGAACGTTAATGGCAATTATCAGTAAGAATTAAAGCAATTGGCAAGTTCGAGGGTTCATGAGTACTTATGTAATAAGAATGGAATATTTTTACGATCAGTATAGTTTATAAATCAATACACTTCATCAAATAATATGAAAAAAATAATTTTAAAAATCGAAAGCATTCGCGTTTTTTGTCTTGGCGAGAGAGATAACATTGCAGCATTGAGGCTTGTAGAATGAAGACTAATTCAAGTAAATCGGGAAGGCAATTACTTGAATCAATATGCTCATAGCTTATCGATAGACAGCCACACAACATAAAAATTACATTCACATTTCGTGCAAAACACACACAAGAACACCTTGTAAGAAATTACAAACGCAGCTGAAAACAAATTCCGAGGAGTTTCCAATCCTTAACACGCATTGGGCAACCCGATATTTCTGACCAGCAAATTGGACGCGTTAATTTGCGAGAACGTCACAAACCCCTGCTACCTCATGAATTCACACGTTCGGCATTCGACTAGTAGTGAGCGACCTCACCGCGTTTTGGTCTGCACGACACATGAAAGCAAACAAACATTCGTCATCACGAGTTCTCTACTGCAAAATTTTGAATTTCTGATGCCATCTTGGGAGCGCGTTCCTTGATAAATTTTATATGCGTTATGAGATAGAAATCTGCCGGCTGTCTCACTGAAACATTGTGGATTCGAAAATGAACAAAATATCACGCTAATTAAAATGTAAATTACTGCGAGTAAACCCAGAGTGCTATTATTTCGCGACGCCTGCAGAATTCCACGTGTTGATTTATGTACCATTTTTCTAGACGTAATTATGAGTAGACATACTTATAAACGTTAACACAAACTGTACAGATTGTAACAGCGAAAAGAATGAAAATTGCGTTACAAGTACGATTGTACTTTCAAAACAATTACAATTTTTGATAACGAACTATACAGCATATACTACATGAAACACGAGTACAGATATATTCAACACAATATCTCTTTCGTGTCACTATTCCCCGTCCCTCGATTCTTTACAAAGAAAAGGTAAGTAAAATGGGTGGTGCAGCATGCTCTTACTACAAAAAGAGAAGATATCAAGAAGATATTTCTTGGGGTCTTCATTTACTTAGTAATTCCCTTCATATTGCAAAAAATCCATATTACTGATGTTTGTTGTCTTCCTTGTTGATTTTTTCGTTCGTTTTTCTTTCTCCTCCGTACCACATGAAATTCATTGGCTGCGCCTATTACTTAATAAAGGAAGAGCAGGAGGAATTTTGCTAGTTTAGAAGTGATTGGAGATAATAAAAATTGAATACCTTTATAGGTATTTAGAGTTTAGCAAAATACGAGTTTAAAATAACAATAACAAGACGAATCCTTTCAAAAATTGTACATCTACGTAACAAAGAGCAAAGAAAGTTACCAATAAATTATTGGGTATTACATTTCTGAATTATGAATTACCTTTCATTCTGAATTACATATGTAAATTATGTTCAAATATCTTAATTGTTATTTATATAATTAATATTACATAAATATCTAACAATTTTGCGTCCAGATGATATTTAGCAATACGATGAATGAAAATAATGAAACACAAAAAAAACACAAATCACAGCTTTTGTAAATTTAAAATAATAAAAAAAATCCCAAAATCAGTACGCTCAAATGAAGTGACAACTCACCACTCACGAAACAGTATAGATGATTACGTTCAGACTAATTACCTGTAAGAAAAAAGAATACATGTGGATGAAAAAAAGTACTGAGCTAAACTGAGAAAAACCGTCACGTTGAATAGTGCACATACGTTTAGTTGATTGTACTTAAAATTTACTTAAGAATATAATATCTAAAATGTAGTTAATTGACTGACGAACATATTTTGTCTTCTTTTTAACTCGCCTCTCTACTCAATTCCAAAGACTTACATTGGTTTTCTGCACGAAAAGAATTATAACTACAGTAATATTCTATTTAAAATCATCGTGTAACATTGCAATTAATTGCGAGAACTTTTCCAATTGAACTCCTATTGCCTTTTTATCGTAGTAATGTATCTGAAAAAAACTTTCAAGAAACATTCAAGTTGACGCGGTAACAATCACATCGTTGGTAATGGAACTACCCTCACCTCCATGTACCCCACAAAATCTCATTCCTCACTCCTCCAGAAATGGAATAACCTAGAATTCCAGTTTGGGACTCCCGTCGTATCTTCGTCCCGCAATATACTACTCGTACATACACTACATAAAATATAAAATAAATACATATCTCCATATATTAGAGAGACAAACGCTCAAGTATACACGCGAAGTTTAATTAAAAGGGAAATGGCGTTTTCCTCTGGTGGCAGCAGTGGCCGGCGCGTAACGAGCTCTCGCGGAGGACGCTTCGGCGCTTCATTACGACTGTGAGGCGGTTCGGCCGGACGGGGAAGTCCCGCCGACTGCCGCGCCCCTGGTGGCGTGTCTCCGGATGCTGCAGCTGTGAGTTCTTCATTAGGGAACACGAAATTTCCTTGCCGTCCGCGAAAAAAATTGATATCCTCCCCCGGAAGTTTGCGATTTCGAAAAAGGGGGGAAAAACATTATTTACAAAGGAGTAACAAGGAAATGCACAAGATCAAATCAAAGCATTTTATATGAATTGGATTGTGTAAGTTAGTATCCAAGAGGTCGTAACTGATCGTATGTAAACATTATTGACATTGTAATAAGGAGAAATACTGGATATCAATGCATTTCTTTTGAACGCGATTGTTTAAGATATTATCAAAAATATATTAACATTCAGAATTAGAAACAATTCTTAAAAAGTAATTAAAGAACCATCCAAGACAGTCTGTCCATTAATTTTATTTTCATTTAAAAGACGCTTATTAGCCTTTTTTTGAAAATGTAACTAACTGTAAATTATCCCCGATATAAAGCATTTATCACATACACAAAACTTAATTACGTTGAACTCACATACCACCACGAAAATCAGACAATCGAAAATCTTTATTGTATTCATGGTTTATGCACGAGTCATGTACAAGTAAGTACTTTTCATCAGGTGTTTGGCTCATCTTCAAAATCTCATTCTCCTAGCATTTAATGAGCATATACAAATTTCGAAATCATTTCATTTCCTTATCAATGATAAGAACACACGAAACACTACAGGAATGTAAGAAAAAGAAAACTGCACGGGACAATGTAACACGTTTAATCTTCCCATACGGCCTCAGTACAGTAATCATTATTACCGTTCCAGTAACTACGATACTTCAGTAACGACATCCAGTCACGAAACATACAGTGAAACGAACGCGCTACCTTTATTAAAGTAAACAGCGTTATTTATTAATCTCCGCAGGGTATCAAATCTATTAAGAAAAAACCAAAATCCGATAACACCGACGTACCGTCATACGTATTTATACCCGTGATCAATAAATCGACAAACCCCATCGACGGTAGACCTTTATATAAAAAACAGCCGCTCAGTCCCCACACCCGCGACAGCCACATCGCAACCCACGCCGCGAGAACACTAAATGAAATCGAAATATAAAATATGGCGGCATGCGGGTGACGCGCATGCGCAGTGAGAGCGGGCAGGGAGCAGGGGGTTCCCCGCGGACGGCGAAAGCTGACTATCGCGCCGCGCGCGCCATACGAGCGGTGTCGGCCGTAAATTAACCAAACCCCGCTCGCACACGGCTGCCGGGGACGCGTCCAGCGGCCATGATTGAAATCATTACGGCGCCGAAATTAGATTAATGTTATAGATATCATCGCTCTTTGTAGACTGCGACCCCTCTTGCTTTTGGAAGCCGCTCCCGCGCAGCCCGCCCGCAGGGAGGGATTGAGAAGCGGGAGGAAGGGGCGGGAACGGGCAGCACGGAAAAGGTATTAGCGATGTGTGGGGCGCACCGCGATTGAAAGGGTTGCTACGGGTTTAGAAGCTGAAAGGGAGGGACAGTGTGGTAGGTGTCGGGTCAGATGCGTACCGTATGAAGAGGGCTCACAGCGATTGTAGAATGTGAATATAAAACGCCGGTTTTCAGCATCACAGAGAGATACTTGATAACGGGATGATTCTTCTCACAAGAAAAGTAAGGTTCTAATCAACAATTGTCTACGACGGCAGGATTAATATTAGACTTGGAATAATGTGAAAATTCTATTTCACATGATAATCGTATTACTCTAAAATATTAAATTATATTAAAATAATTTAACAATAAATTTTCCTCCTTGTTTAAATACCGTAATAAATTTCACCTCAAGTCAAAATGAAAAGAATGTCTTTCTCTACTATCATCTTCGACAATTTTCTCAAAGTTGTATTCGGTCAGAAACTGGCAATCTACAGTGAAAGACTTCACCTTTTGCACATTCGCGCAAATCGCTAAAAGGTTTTGTGGATACGTAAAACTACATGTGAAAGAGATAAAGATTATATTATATATATATATATATATATATATATATATATATATATATATATATATATATAGAGAGAGAGAGAGAGAGAGAGAGAGAGAGAGGGAGAAAGAAATGGAGACCGCGGCAGGGAAAAAGGACACTGTAACGAGAGAAATGACATGGTTGAAAGGCTGACGACTACGTGGTGGTGGCCAAGATTGAGCGAATGGAAATGAGGAGAGCGGGGGTGAGGTCCCCACAGCAACCCCAGCGGTCGGCCAATTTGCGGCGGCCGCGCTGGGCGCTGATTCCACGAGCAAGGGGATTTGCCTTTAGAGGCGCACACTTCATTACGGGAGGTAACCAACGCTTCTGGAATTTGATGCGTTTTCGTACTCTGCTTCCTTTCACCTAAATTTTCGCAAATACGTGTTCTTTGCGACTTTATGTACTCTTCTATACCTAGGCGTTTGTCACGTTTAACTGACAAATGAAAGATTAAAAGCGAGATTTCTACTCATACGGCCATTACGCGGATAGAAATACGTGAAAAGAATAGATGGTCTTAAAACTAAATCAAACCAAATCTTCAGTGGTTCTTCAGCAAATATAGTAATTCAACAATCTAAAGAAATGCATCTAGATTACAACAGATCGATTAGCAGAATTATTTGAAGGTGCTTTAAGAATGTGTTTTTGAATATCATTGTTTTCAATTTAACATAATTTAGTCTCCAGAGAAAAAATTAATTAACTTTTCTGATTAACAATGATATCAAATCTTGTGATTTTTATTTCGAACACACAGAATCCTATTGTAACTACACTCCATATTTCATCAATATATCTGTGGACTATGGAAATAAGCTGCTGAGATCCTATACGTATATACATTGGTAATGTCAACTTATTTTCAGTCACCACAGATACGATCTTTGAGAGAAAACTATAAGGGTAAGCACGAGAACTATAATATGGGAGAAAAGTATTGAGAGAACGTTTCCAAAGTTTATAAAACTTCGTTTTTGTTTCGTAATGTGTTGTAATTTGTAACGTGACATAACATTTGTATCGTAAACTATATCAGAATCCACCAACAGCCATTGTTTGCTGACTATTCTGAAACTCAAGGGATTCTGAAACTCAAGAAAGTGTGCGCAGATGATTTTCTCCCACATACGTCACATACAGTTTTTGACTGTTTTTGACTAAATAAATAAAATAAATAAATAAATAAACTATTGTATCTACGGTAATAAGATGTCTTGCGATAATTATTTAGTAACGAAAAAATATAGTAACATTTTCGTTACTGCAACAATGATGTAGTTTCCACGAGAGTTTTAACAACCATAAATATCAACATAATAACAACCATAAATAACAATCATAAATATAACGCTACAAGCGGCAGCACTACAATTTATTCCGACGCGTTGCAAGGAAAACTCCATAGAAGCTGCCCAACTAAGTCGTAACTTGATCACACCCGCCCGCCCGCCATGCTGCTAGACAGAGAGACTAATCTGTTTTGTGCGTGCCCGCGGGCAGCTGTCTGTGACAGGGTGGGAGCTACGGGAGACGCTCTATCTGTTGCGAACCCGACGGCGAGGAATTTGGGGAGGAAAGAAAAACAGGTTGGCAATGACGCGGGCAGAAGCAGCAGCGAAGCATATGATACGGCGACAGAAGACACAGCCATAAAAAAACAGAAGATCGGGCTTGGATGCACTACGAAAAAGACCGAGCGAAAAAATGAGGATAATCGACTGAAAAGAGCAAACAACATCCTTGCCTGGATTCTCACGAGGATGCATGATTATCAAGTATTTTCAATCACTATAGAGTAAGAGTTGCACAGATGTTCTCCGAAAACAAAAACACATACAATAATATTTAGTAGCGGTCAAACGTAACATTCTGTGATCAACTACCTGTGGCAATCACGGTGAAAGGGAGTGACTAGATTTGAGTTACTTGGTCAAAAAACAGTAAGAACTCTGCGTAACGTATGGAGAAATGTTTTCTCCATTTTTATTTGCCAATCCGCATTTAGATTCACGTACTTACAGACCATTCCGTATTTGTCAGCAACTATGTGAAAGTAAGTAGCTGGCAGTGCTCTTAGGGCGAAGGATGAAACAATTCCTTTACTTAGTTTTCAGTAAGACTCCTTCTCTTGTTCTCATACGCTTACGTGAATGTTTAGACTGTAGACAAAACGTGACACAAAGCAATTCAAGTTCAATTAAAATCAAGTTCAAGTAAAATCTCTTGTAGGACTATTAGTCTCGTAAAAAACACAGTATCACATTCATTGAGAAGTAAACGTAATTTCGAATGCTCCCTAATATGCGAAATGTGTTCACTCATGCAAAAACAGAACGTCAAATACAATCATTTCATAGGAACATTATTTACATACCATACTTCAAGAAAAGTATTTCAGGACGAGGCATAGTCCACTTTTCTGTTTAGATAAATCACCCCAAAACATGTCCGTTTTTCAGTAAACGCTTTTGAACAAAATTGTATTCTCTCGATATAAAACTAGCTTATGAACACTCCAAAAAGAATATAAGAATATCATACCTAGATTTCGAAAAAGTGGAGATTATATTTTGAAAATCGTATAATCAGTCGTAATGAAACGCAATTGCATTGTGTATTTCAACTACTAATTTTCGGCTTTAAATAATCACTATTTTTAATTAGGTTTTTTTAAATAATTAATTTTATTTCCTATGATATAAACACTCAGTAATAACAGTATCGTAATAATATCCATTACATTAATACAAATATATTTTTAAACATTAGTGTAGAAACTCGTAATAATCAGTATTTTCAAGGAAAACTATTTACATAGTTACACAAAAGTAAACAAAAAAGGAAGAATTCCCACTGATTTGTGGTGAATAAAACAGAAGTAAATAAGCTAGTTTCAAGACATTTCTTACACCAGATTATTAATCGTGCATTGGTCTATTCACAGTGCTGTGATCAGAAACGTGTATTTGCTTCTCGACATAAATGTAACTTTCCTATATGTGCACGAGTTCAGTGCATGCATTATAATTAAATTGATCGTTCTCCATGTTCTCGCGGCAGTAATTCCGTATTCAGAATTCAACTAATATATCTTTGAAAGGGTAGTGATCCCGGATTTTAAGAAAACATGCACAGAATACCTTCTCCCTCTGTCTTACAGTTTTAAATAGTAAGCAAAAAATAAATCAAAAACAATAGTAGTTTTAAAAAAATAAAACAAATATAAATATTATGAAGAAGGCTCAATCTCTGCTTTCGAGATAGATATACGTGTATTGCACGCTATTTCAGGGAAGGAAATGTCGTTTGACTAATATGTACCGGTACAGTCATACCAAATGCAATTATTATCTATATATATATAAAAGAAAGTCGTGTTAGTTACCCTATTTATAACTCAAGAACGGCTGTACCGATTTGACTGAAAATTGGTGAGCAGGAAGCTTAGAGCCAGGAGACGGACATAAGCTACTGTTTATCCCGTTCGACAGCGTTCCTGTGTGAGAACGCAATTTTTTGCACGTACGCAGTGCAACGAAGATAGTACAGTTTCTCACAGTGAGTGCGACGCGAGAAAAAGATGGGACCGGCTGTTAAGGCGGAACAGAGTTCGCCGGGTCAGCTAATTTTAAAAAAAACGGTAAGTTTCTGCGAGACATAATCACATTCAAAAAGAACATGTCACTATTTGCCATCACAAAAATGTTATAAATGAACGATCAAATACAATTACAACGTCCTGGAACAATTCCCCTCCAATCCATTTGGAAGAAATAGCGAAGACCCAGACGAGAAACTCACGTGCGCCCTCTGGTTTCTTCACAAGGCACGCGCGAGAACCTGTGCACGTGCCCACGTGGGAAAGGCACCCTCCCCACTTGTTTATCCCTCCAATAGAGGGCGGCGCGCCAGCTGTAATCGCGTCCTTCATTTGCATATCGCGACATTTCCATATTAAACGGCATCTCCCCGCCCCCACGACATGGAAGACACATGCGACAGACACTCCACGTGAGATCACAGAGGTTCTAAGTAGTGAATGGATATTTAAAATTGTTTTCTTGTGTATTTCTATCAATTTCGTCAGACGGTATTTGCACTTTTATTTCAAAGACAAAAGATAAAAATACAATATGATTGTAATGTATGTGTGACACGTTATAGAAATTTAAACGTTTTGGAAATAATTATTTTCGTCTTTAGGCTGGAGTTAAAATGTCAAAACAATTAAAGATAATTTAAAAAATGGTCAAACATAAACAAAATAATTACATACTGCGCAAGTCACTAAACGTAATGTACCCCCCAAAAAACTCTCTACTTCTTTCTATTCTCATTTTGATTTATTAGAACGACATACTGCCTGAAAATAACAATGTTTTCGAAGGTTTTTCTTGTCAAGGTGCGTTCCGCTATTTGTTTATATAACAGCAGTATACATTTGTAAGAGAATAAAACATCATTTTTCGGAGCAACTTTCTTGTGACGTCACACGTATTTGACATCTGTGCAAGAAAACGGAAGAGGGCTTATCCGTTTACCGCTGCCTTTCAGAATTCTCTTGTTGCGATTGGCTCAATGTGTGATGACGCAAACATTCGTGTTGTAAAATTGTTATCATTCGTACCGTAAAATGCCGTATTATGAACGGTTTCTTGCAACAGAAAAGGTTGTTTACACTGCTTGTATACAAAAAGGCATTTTACATCCCTTAAGGTAGCGAGTGGTATTCCTCCTCCGCTGGAAAATAAAATCCGGCGCCGATGTACCCGTCGCTTTGCGAGGTTCTTTGCCTTCCGGATACTTCTTGACGGGGAACTGCTCCAGCCAGAACAAACTAGGTATTCTCCTTGCCTCCCCTCCTTATGCCGTAGTGTAATTCATGTAAGTCTGAGAGTGTAAGCGGAATCGATGGACAAAAGATGAGGAAAGAAAAATCGCGCAGTTTTGGAATGTGTTTCCGCGTGTGCTACTGTGGCATTCGTTTGGTATACGTCGAAGAACTCAAGTACAACTACCGATCAGAGACGCTCCCCGTCATAATTCTTCTTCAGACGGTTAAATCAACACCACCTAGATATACTAGGTGGCTAAATTCGAATGAGCTATGAGCTAAAAGACAAAAATCAATCATTCAGGTATCCGATCTTAGTAAATCTGGGCGACCTATGTTGCAAAAGGAATGATTTAGACACAACCTTTGCAGCCGATAAGAAGCACGAAAAGGAGTGCGCGCGTCGAATCAAGTCAATCTCAGATCTTGAAAAGAACCGAACCTATGTATTACGATTAATTTTTAAGTCGTTAAGACATAAATCCACAAAGTAACATTTTTCTATTTCAGCAATTAAGGTTAAATAGTCAGACACAGGAACACCATTTTTTTATGAAGCCAGGAGACATTTTTTGCGACATTTTAGATGATTTAATTCGTAAGTCAAGCAATACTTAAAAACAGAAGCCCTTCGATAAACTTACTGCTACCCCAAAGTGAACATTCGTATCATTTAATTTACTTTTTCAAATTTAATAGATCCCCGTCTTGTTGGCAACTAATTAGTAGTACCAGCTATCTTTTGCGTTTAATTCCGGGCATGGTTGGGGAATAGGGATTTGGTACTTGATACTTAAGCTACGATGAAAATATATTATACACTGTCACAAGAAAAATTAATAAATACGAGTATGACGTAATTCATGTTATTTCTTTATCTGTCATATCTAATAATCTAACCACTGCATATCAGAGACGCTCGAAAGAGGCATTTTGATTTATGTTCCTCTGAAATCTGCATTTGTGGCAAAGAGTGCTAAAATAGTCATAACTCCATTCACTTCGATTATTGCGCTCATTCCATACAGCAATCGAATCTACAGCAATCGAATCTACAGCAATCGAATCTACAGCAATCGAAAACATCCTACTCGCTAGCAAGCTTTCACCAATAGAAGAAGATGGTTAGATGATAAATTGTTTACAATGAAATTCCAATACATCGCGCATTCTGGGGTTATAAACCTGAACAGCATTATCCTCATTAAAGAGATAATTTTTCCTTAAAACTGTCGTACCCCAATATTCATGATGGAATGTGAAATTAGAGGAAAACCCCCGACACGAACACTGAGCGATCTAACTCATCCTGATGATCTGATGGCTGACCCCTGTTGTAATTTATTCACTATAGATAACTGGACACGGCCTGCGAGTTAAAACAGGCAGACCCGAGTTATCAATCAAAGGGAGTTGTATTCAGTCAGCGGTGTACTATTCTAAATTAAGCTTCTGACGTTTAAGCGTGATATATTTCTGCAATCGAAACACGGACGGAATTTTATGCAGCCAATTTCGCGGTGACATAAATTAATATTTCCAATCCCCGTATCTGTGCAGTGCACGGAGATAAGAAATATTATATAACAGTTTAGATATGTAAATGAAAGGTTTAGATTAAATATATCTTCTTGATCAGAGCTTTCAAGTTTCAAGAAACGGAGAGCATTATTTAATACATATTTCTAAATGAATATGACAAATATGACAAATAAAATAATATGACAAATATGACAAATATGACAAATAAAATAATATGACAAATATGACAAATAAAAAAATATGACAAATCTGTAATTTGCAGATTGTTTACAGAATGCCCGTTTTGTTTCTACATCGTTTATAAACCTATAAGAGAAAAAACAAAGCATCAAACATTTATAATTATACGTATTATAAATATAAATTACGGCGTTTGAATACATTAAGAACATTTGTCCCTCAAACTGATGAACTAACACTCCTGTAATTTACACAAGCGAGGTTCCCAATACTTTCATTATATTGGATACCCACATAATTGGCATTAATGAAACAAACGTGGTGTTAAATAAGCTGAATACATTAACTGTGAATAATTCGGAGATATGTCATCAGAAACACATGATGAAGACTGGATTAAAGTGATCCAGGAGTATCATTTACAGCATAACAAAGCAAGAAAATACTAGAGGGCATTTTAGGAAATGAAATGACCAAGCAGAGGCAAAAGGCCCACGAACAATTGGCTCCAGGGATTTATGTCACCCGAGATCACTCAACCCAGTAGTTGTCCGTGGCTTATAAAAAATTCTATTTTTTACTTCATTTTAACGATTAAGAATTGCTTATTACGATTAACTGTTACTAATTAACTAGCTCATAATTTGACTCCGTTTGTCGTTACAAATTTCCATTTCTTAATAGAATCTGCAGCATCACTCAAGTGTCTCTCCATATTTCCCTCCCAACCACGATTCTCTCGATCAAAGTGTATACCGAGCTCGATCAAAGTGTATGAATGGCATAGTCTAAATTAAATGTAACTAATGACATTTTTCTAATGATTTTGAGACAAACAGCTATCTGAATTTAAATTTCATGATTTTTTTTTAAAAACAATATTTTTACCCTTTCAACAAATAAAACGTTGCAAATTTACCGAAGCTCACTCCCCATACAATAAACGACCAGGTCATTCAAAATAAAAATTCTATAGCTTGCCACAATCTCTTTCAAATCACTTTTACAACAACGTTTATCATACAATCTGAAGAATTAAAAATTTTTAACGATACTTTCTTTTTGCAAGGTATCTAATGCAACAGTAAATTCCATTTATAAATATCTCTTAAAAACATAAATCACTCTTCCACAAAAAAACGATTTACCATCTATTCAAATATCTATTGTGACAATCAACAGTATTTCAAACAACTATCGAAATTTATATACCTAATTTATAACGCACAAGTAAGCAGTATTCTTTATGTAATTCACAGTTATTAACGTCATTAGTGAATGAAGTTATGTATTTGAAACTTTGCACGCCGGTCAACAATTATTGGAATAATGGCTTTGACATTATTCCAACAACTGTTGATTAGTATTCGAATAAAAAATGATGGACAATAGATGTCACACAGGAAGGATTGAAAAAACATACCACTCATCGTCATTAGACTTGAGAATACTTCAACAACGAAATATATTGAACAGATAATTCATATCGGTTTTTTTCTGTGGTTCCTTCTCAACAATTCAAGACTGATGAGGTAGCTGTTGAATAAACAAGAAACCGCCCGCAAGCAGAATTTTCCAGACCGTTGTCATCCTCAAGATCCATTGCCGGATTGCTGCATAAGCAGACTAGGCAATTACTTAGGGTCCCCGTGAAATTGGGGTTGTTTCAAAAGACGATATTTATTGTTTCTTAACACTTAAAAAGTAGCAACTATTTAAATAAAACTAATTAAATTTTAATAAAACTAATTAAATTTGAAAATATATTGTACGCATATATAAAGTTGCTAAATACACTTATAACACTATTATTAATATTTGTTGAGTTACAAATATCAATTTTTCAATCCTTCAAACTTTCAGGGATTAAATATTTCTATTCATAAGTACGATTATTCAAATCAACCGGCCTTTTGTTTTAAGTTCAAGTTCAATATTCGCTTACCGCGCTGCTATTGGTAATCTCCACGTTTCCTGTTTAAACGCTACGAAACATATAAAGAGCAAAATTGAAGGTGTTGTAGTGCTTTAAGTCGCTGTGTCTACGTTTTTCATAGTTTTATAAGAAAGAGCAGTTTAAGCAACTAGTGCTGGCAACTGAAGGTTCTATGATAGTTCTGTCCTTGAGCCCATTATACTTTCCTAGCTGCATTCGTTCGTTTGCAATTGGCTAACTTGTACATGGCCTCAACGTTTCATTTTGTGATCTCCTCGTCCGACGAAACTATAGTGCGCCACGAGAAATAATTGCAATTAGGAAGTACAGAGTTCTGTGCTTTTCTGGAAAAACTATTTTTATATAAACATTACATACAATTTACTTTCTGTATATGTATTATGTTTATGTTAAATCAGTCTTCAATGTGAGATGCGTACTGGTTCACGTGTTTCTGGCGTCTGTGTTGTAAGGTGTCAAGCTGTCAAAACATTCGTGGCGGTTTTCTTTAACTCAGTTTGACAGCATGTTAAGAGATTTTTCCACATGCATTATGCAATTTCAATATTTCTCAGACTCGTGTACGTGCATATACCTCACTGAAACTCTTAGACTTCTGCAATGTTTTTAACGTTGATAATGACAAATTGTTGTGGAGAGCGATCTTTTTCCCAGTTAAAAAGGATAAAAGGTCCCTCGAGGACAATCCGACGAGTTATATTGAGTTCATTGGATTTACTAACAACTGAATCTTAAGTTATGCGTCGCTTAAATTTTGATGATTTAGTAAAATAATTTGCTCGGCAAAAGTGTAGAAAGAAGTTTTAAATAAGTTATATTTTATATATCTACTATACATACGAATAGACTGAGTCAACTGTAAACCAAAAGTATTAATGATGAAAGTGTATTTATTCATTAATAAATAAAAGCATATATATCGTATTCATTTTTTAGTTAAGTTAGATTGCAATGTCATAAATTTATTAACAAAACTACAAAACTACTATTTAGATAGATTTTAAGTTAAACACTGGAGTTTAATGTATAAATTGAGATAAAAATAAATAATCAGTGAAGCCGCAAAAAAAATTGTTTTTTTTCCTTAGGAGCCCGCAGACTAGTAATCCGGCCCTGCTTAGATGGCAGTGATCTCCCGATTTTTCATTCACAAGTGTCCCATCCCCCAACTAATAAAGTAAATTTCTGACTGTACTCCCCACCTATTTTTCATTCAGGACGCAGTGCTGTGATGACTGCTCATCCTCATAAGTCCCATCTCTGAGTGGAAAAAGAAAATCTCAGGCAGTAGTGGTAATCTAAAAGGTCGCAATCATATGTCCCTTTTGAGGCCATGTGAGACTACAAATTACAGACAGCCACGACTAGAGCAATAATTTTTCCCAATATCAACATTTTATAGAAATCTGTATTAGCATAACTCAGCTACAAAAGCTCTAAAAACTCTCTGAAAAACAAGAAAATTTACGATATATTATTATTATTATTATTATTATTATTATTATTATTATTATTATTATTTTAAATTCACACAATACTATTTCTCTTGAACTTAGAGCAAATTAGCACGTGAAAATTTTCAAGATGAAAATATCACGTGAGTTATCACTTCACTGGGGTCACCCTATCGCCCATGGACGTGCGTGGATTGGCAGACCCCCTTTAACACCTCGGCGCGTAGCTATCGACTGGCGCGACTGGAAGGACGCCGCCTCCGCGCCCAGTGGCGACGCGCGGGTCGCAGCTGCAGGAGCCAGGGGGCTAACGGGCCACGAGGGCCATAGGGCAAAGGGGCCACGGTGGCGCAGGAGAGCGGGCGGAAACGGAGGTGGGCTGGAAGGAACTTTGACAGCGGGAGGGAAAAGGAACGGTGTCAGACGGTGATTGGAGGGAGGAACGCTGACGGGAGGCAGGGAGAGGTGACGGACAGTGTAAACGGTGAAAGGCTGGGAGAAAGAGGACAAATGGTGACATGCGGGCGAACAGGGTTGAGCAGTATTTAAATACTAGATGGATTTAGAAGAAGTTTTTCAAATACAAATATTTAAATACTGTCAATTTCTGCTGGCGGGAATACTGATGAACAAGACGAATGATGATTTTCCGGGGTAATAGTGATGGATGGTGTAAATTGAGATGAGTGGTGAAAATGTAAATGGTGACGGACGGATGACTGGTGACGAGTGGGGGGGGGGGATCTTCACGATGGTGGAGGTCTGACTGGTAGAGAGAATGATGACAAGGAAGGGGAATGAAGACGGTTGAGGAACGGTGGGGTGACTGACAGGGGAAGAATGATCAAGAAGATACTGGAACAGAAGCGGGCGGCCGTGAAAAGCGACGATCAGGCGGGAATGGAGACGAGCTGGCGAAACGATAGGGGGCAAACGAGAACAGTGTTGCAAAACGAAACGATGATTGGCAAAAGGAAACGTTGACTCGCAGAAAGATACTCTGACGTGGAGGATTGATCGGAAACAGCTAAACTAGAAGCAAGCATGAGACACACGAAAACAAAGGGGGAAGACGGGAATGCTGACTGATATAGGGCAACGGGGCCATGGGAAACGGCACAAAACACGGACAAGATGGGAAGGACACGGACAAATGAATGGCGAGTGTCAAGGAATGATTGAGGATGGTGGGTAGAAAAAAATTACGTACTGAGGAGAAGAGGATGCTAAGACGGCACTATCCCAGGAGCAGCAAGACTAGTTCCACTGACGTCCGTCGTCCCCGCCTCCGCTCGCCAATCGCAAGCCTCCAGGGCAGTATGCTTTCAATCTCGTTAAGGACGCGGACAAACGGATGGTGAGTGTCAAGGAATGATTGAGGATGGTGGGTAGAAAAAATTACGTACTGAGGAGAAGAGGATGCTAAGACGGCACTATCCCAGGAGCAGCAAGACTAGTTCCACTGACGTCCGCCGTTCCCTCCTCCGCTCGCCAATCGCAAGCCTCCAGGGCAGTATGCTTTCAATCACGTAATTAACGTATTATCAATGCATCTGGCCTCCTCCAGTCTGGCAACGAACGGCCTCTGTACAGCGGTCGAGAGGAACTCCATTAGCACCTCCTCTCCGTCCCGTCCTCCGAAATGTAAAATTTTATTATGTATTTTTTTGAGAGCACCCCCGCTACTTCTCTGTGGAGTCCGTCCCGTCTTTAAGGCAACTGGATGTGTCTCGGACGAATTATACTAGTAGATACTTCAGTGACATGTTATCCTGCTAAGAGTGGAGATTTTAAATTGTTCACCTTCGAAAATACTGAGCCACTTTTTTCAAACACAGAAATTTTAAAGCTGAATATAATTAGATGCATAAAATGAGACCATTTCTCAACACATTTCTCTCAGGACTATTGGAAACTTCAAAACTATCTAAAATACAATGTTGCTAGAAAAACGTATTTGATTACACACACTTATGGGAATTCCCAAAGCTATCCATATTTCAAATATATACTCTCTCCAATCTGTACTTATGGAATGTTAAGAGAATGTACAGTAGGTTTGGATGTATCAATTGAAACAAATACCCGTTCACCGAACAAATTCTTTGGACTTCTCAATATATCCTATATACCCTCTGAAAGACTTACACAGTCGAATAGGCAGTAAGTAAATTCAAAAAAAGTATATACAATCTGCGTGTCTCCATCCTTCACTCGCCGGCAGACCACTTCCTGCCCACCATGTGTGGAACACAGTGTCATTTGACGCGTCATTTTACACTTACGGGGATAATGACCTAAGCTGTTGACTCGCCCGGAATCACTAACAACAAACCAACGAACCTGAAAACTGGTGTCACATTTTCGAGTGACAAGTTCGCACGCATAACTACTACTGAAATTAGATCTAAAATAAAATTGACATATTTGTCCAGAAGAACAAAACCGAAGCTAAGAATATAGATCATAATCTACAATAAGTGATTTCTTACTGAAATATCGTTTCCAAATGCACAGGCCCACCACACTCCCAATTATTCTCTATTTCATAGAAAATTGTCAAAATAGAGCAAAGTATCCTTTAGATATGTAATTTCAAAGGTCTTCTAAACAATTATAACATTCTTTATGTCGAGCCCTATGTGTCTTTATCACCTAGATTAATTCCAAAAAATGAAAAATACACATTTCTAACGAAGTCTGTAATGTCCATTGATGTTTTTTAACCACAAATATTATAAAAACTACGAGGACTTTCCTCAAACCCCAACTAGCCATGACTGAACTCTTAACTGCAAAATTAGTATCTTATCTTGATTGCCAAAATGCTTGCGCCTCGAATAAAACGAACACGGTAATCAGTGACAAATGAACTCGGAGTGAGATGCCACCACGCCTCTCGATGCGCGGTAGTGGAAAGAATCACAATGTAGAAATATTTTACTAAAGCGTATTCTGCCCTCTTCCGACGGCATTTTTAATGTTATTTTTGGAATCAGCAGACTTAAAACGATGAGAATTAGGTAATCACACACTTGTTTTTGGCCTTTGTTATCTACGGAAAATGATAACACCATCCTACAAAATTATTGATTTCCTACTACGACTGTAAGCGAGACTATGAGTCATATGTAAACATTTATTATTCCTCTTTTGCATACGGATATTAATATTCACAAAATTTAAAGGTCTCAACGTTATGCGATAAGGGAGCTCTAGAGATTAGGCATATATGAATAGAACAAGCAGATGAGCCAAAAATATTCTGGATTGTTCTGTAATTGTCATACTAAATTTAGCAATTATTCCAAAAAATGCTCCTCAGCTACCCATAAATCACAAAGTCAGTATTGTGTCAAGAACCGTTGCGCTGGAATGCGTACATCGCAATTACACAATTTATTCTTTCATTTTAAAGAAAGTGTCTGAAGGCATTTCTGAACCTAGTACTAGTCCGTAAATTGCCTGTATTACCTGCAGATTCTAATAAAATTCGCTAATATTCGCTCATGTTCACAAAGATGAGAAAATAATGGAAGATTACCATATTTGTAACCCCGTATTTGAATGGTTAGATTTCCCTATAAGACTAGGATCAATTCAGGCATATGCACGATTAAACTAATTGCGAATTTAAACGTGGCATCGGCATCTTTCGTCTTTCTGTGAACCCGTAAATATCACCTGACTGACAGGTAATTCGTTCGGAATTACACTTAAATTTGTGTCGTTACGATAGAAGGCGTTCCTGATTGGTGTTGAAAGTGGGCCGTACCATTATGAATAATTGAAGTTCTCGGTGTTAAGAGCTGTGAGTGCCCCTCCCACAGTAAATTGATATAATCGTTTCGGCTTTAAACCAATCTAAAACTTCGAAAGATAGCATCGTCGTGTTCATCTTACTAATTACACATACGTTTATAATATGCATAACAACATTTACATTTTTAATTCCTCGTTATAGCCGCTTACATTCTTACAATAGCTAAAAATTGTGAGTGTATACACGTTAATCAACATTCTCAGTATTGTGAGATCATTAAATTTCACTCCTGAAAACGAGAGACGAATTTCTTTTTCTCTGTCACTCATTTGAATAAAATTATAATTTTTTAAATTGATGAATTAAAAATATATATTTTCGGAAATAAAGGCAGGAAAGCTATATTCAAACGTATTTACTAATATGTAACTTTAGAGTATTTCAAACTATTCTAGAAAAAACTACAATTCCTCTATTCTAGAAAACACTATAATTTCTGTAATTCACGTATTCGGAGGTGATAAAAGTTGTCATTCGAATCATTCAGAAAATACATAATGGCAGCAGAACTTTCTCTGAGTCGCCCACCGACTATGTTTGCCTCATAAGAGCAATATTGATTGTATATTTTTTGTAATATATAAATATTTTTATAATTTATAAACTTTCATCTTTCAGTAAACAAAAGTAGTACATTGAAGGAAATACATACAAGTAAATATACATACAACATATACATACAAGTAAATATACAATTCTACACGAACTGACATGAATTTTTGGTATATTTGCTGAGTATTGCCAGTACTTTGTCTTGGAGGCTTTACCGAAAATTTACCAGAAAATTCACCATGAAATGCCTGAGACAAATATAACTGAAAATCGCACTTTGACCTTAAGCAAATATTTTTGAAATACACCCTTTCAACAGAGTGAACCTGTACTGTCATATTAAATCTGGCATCTAAACTAATGAATCATTTACGGCCAGAGGGGAGATAATGTCCTGAAGCGTGGGGTTTTCACCTCTCAGGCAGATGGTAAATTACTCAAAATATTCATGCCAGCGTCAATTGTTTGCGTTCGCGGTTTGCTCATCTGATTTGTGGTCGATCGCGCTGCCCCACGCGCCTCGGGAGCGCCGGTCACGTGACGAAGAGGGAGTGGGCGTGCCCCCCACCCCCGCGCGGGAGCAACCGTCTGCGGCCGGATTGGATTAGTCGCAGCTGGTCACGTTTGGTTTAACCTCCGTGCGCAGTGCACCGCTTGCGGTGCTCGCTGTCGCCCTGGCCGCCGGCTCTACCGCCACCGACATCGTCTGCGCCGCCTTCGTCGCCTCCGACACCATCCGATATCATCATTTGACTTCGCCTCTATGTTTAGTGCGCTGCTTCGCTGTCTCTCTCGCCGTCATCACCTACGAGATTTTCTGTGCCACCGTCGGCGTCTACGATATCCTTTCCATTGCTGCATCCAACACCATCCGACATCGTCTTTTGTTTACCCTGCATACAGAGACGGTGGGAACTCCCCGCTCGCCGCCGCCAACACCAACATCTGCGCCATCGCCGTCGCTTCCAGTATCTTTCCCGCTGCTGATTCCGACATCATCCGACATCGTCATTTGGTTTAGCCTCTAAGCTCAGTGCGCCGCTTCGGTGCCTACTCCTCGACGGCCGCCGACTCGACTGCCGAAATCACGTATGGCATCAGCACCGTAACCGGTGCCTCTGATATCGTTCCCGCTGCTGAATCGGACAGCGTCATTTGGATTAATCTCTATGCACAGTGCGCCGCTTCGGTGCCTACTCCCCACTCGACCGCCAGCGATATCACCTAGATTTGTGTCACAGCCAGCGCGTTCGATATCGTTCCCGTTGCTGCCTCCGACACTATCCGATATCGTTATTTGCTTCGACTTCGGTGGCTATTGTGACCAGACCACCGAGTTGACCACGGCCGCCATCAACTACATCAATTGCGCCACCGGCGGCGACCCCGATATCGTTCCCGCGTCTGACTCCGACACCATCCGTCATCGTCATTTTGTTTAGCCTCTACGCACATTGCACGGCTTTGGTCCTACTGCCACCTCCGACGCCGACCTGACCGCCATCGGACGACATCGTTGCTTAGCGATTATCAACTATCATTACTTAGTTATTAACAACCGTGAATATCAACTAGTAAGGCCATTAGTTCAACAAATTTTGTGCATGTTTTTCCCCTCGGGAGTGATCTTCCGTCGCTGGGTGATAAGATCCGGTTCCGACCTACCTATCTGCTAATGGGGTATTCCCCAACCAAGTGTCTCTCACCAGCCAGGCAAGCTCCCGACCAACCACTCAACATGTGTGGAAGTGTAGTGCATGGTATGTGTTAGTAAGGGGATGAGAATAGGACAAGGAAGGATAAGAAAATATGTATCTTGTTTTCTATCCATCGAATTTTACCGTTTGTATTTTTTGAGTTCGTTCTGTGACGCATGGATTTAAAGCTATGTTACGTTAGAGTCTTAATTTTTACCCTATGATGATTTGTACCTGCAAATGCAAAAAAATGTATCATAATTTGAAGCATTTTATTCTTTCGCCGCCTTAGAGTTTCTCTCCCTCTCCATTTTTACGATATTAATGCGGACATATGCGTCATGGCACATCCTAGTGTTATTATTGTGTGCCTTTTATTTCTATCGTGTCGGTCTTATTTTATCGTAAGACAGGTTTCGTATATTTTTGCTTTATTATTTACTTCCAATTAAGACCATTTTCGTTTCAATATTTGCATTATACTAACAATACTACTCTGAATACTGAAAATGAATTCAATAAAAACTTCATTTCCTTTCCATGGAAAATTATTTTCACTAATGTTAATTAGCATCTGCAAACTCAACTTGTATGTTATTCAAAGTATTCATACACAAGTTTCTGCGCGATTCTGAAGGGCGCTCAAAGGCACGGTCGTTCGTTAAACGCAAAACCTGCGGTGCTTTGACTTAGTTTTACCAATGTTACAATTCCGTCGGGGAGGGATAGACGTGCACTAGTTTCGCAAAACACGACCTTCGAACAATTTATTCTTCTTTTCTTAGTCAGATTTCCAACACAATTGACATTTATATCATTCGTTTCTACATTCAAGAAACTACACCCCGACCATTATTAGAGAAACGAATTTAACATCTCCAAGGAGGACACAGATAGGTTGGTTTGTAGTGATTTCGGGCGCGTCAACTACCGAGGTTATTAGTCCCGTAAGTGTGGTGCATGTTCTTTTCTTCTTCGGGAGGTGGCGGTGATCTTCCCCCGCCAAATGGCGTCATCAGGCGCCGACCTACCGTCGTCTAGTGGGGCTTCCTCCCGACAACGTACCCAGCGGGACACCGCCCAAGCCGGAATAACGTCTATGCTCCCGACGATGAGCTTTAGATGTACTGCAATGGAGAGTTGTATCGCAGTGTAAGTAACAACTCTAGAGCGAGTCCATTGCCTTCCGATTCTCTTTCTTGGGCTAGAACAGAAGGCGAGAATGGCGGTAGTAAGAAAACCAATAGGGATATTAGATCATCCCGCCAGGAGCATTCCTATTTCTTCCTCAAACGATTCGCTACGCATTGTAATTCTAAACTTTGTTGCTGACATTTTCTTTGCAGTTTATGAAAACGTCGGACATAAAAACTACATTTGCATTGGATGTCCAGTGGTTGCAAGAGAAATTCTATATCAAGGACTGCTTTAAATCGTCACATGTACTTCGTGGAGTAAACCCTCTAGAATGAAATAATAAGAGCTTTAGATGTATTGCAATGGAGATATTAAAAATGTAAGTAACAACTCTAGAGCGAGTCCATTGCTGTCCTATTCTCTTTCTCGCGCGTGAACAGAAGGCAAGAATGGCGGTAGTAAGAAAACCCATACGGATACCAGATCAATGTGAACTGCGTAGTCAAGGTAAATGACGGATCAGCTACCACATCATCTACAGTCCACTATTCCGCACCATCTCGCTCCTCTACTGATATCTTCTTATACCTTTTAACTGTCGCGACTCGTGGTTTCCAAAATGGGAAAGGCTGCAAATGCAGTGCACTACATTACATTGCATTGCATTTCTGTACATAATCTCTTTCGATCACGAAGATTACAGTATGCTTCGCGCTTCTGATAAAGGCTCCTACCGCGTATTGGGAAAAACTAGTTGATGCGCAATGCTACTCGCTGAGCTGCATAGTAACGCTACCTCGTGAGAACACCCTTCTTCACACCCCAGGCCCCACCCTTGAAGGCTGCCTGGCTGTAGCCTTCGTCCGCCGGAAAGCCTGTACGGTGAATGCATGACGTCACGCCCTCGTTTTACACAGGCCTTATGGAGGAATGAAGTGGGAGCCTAACGCCTCTCTCTTCCCTGTCAACAACTTCAAATGCGTTCCAGACGGCCGTTATCGAAATGACAAACAAAATTTTAATATGATTGTTACATAACATAATTCAGAAAGCCATTATGAGTAAATAATTTATGAATATGTCTTTAAATTTCTTTTGGGCGCGCGATTTCTATAGGAGAGGCTCCACCTTACAGCCTTTACTGACGAGTCGCGCTTGCTTTTTGTAATATATAATTTTACGGTGCTTAAAATGAAATTTAGGGAAAATAACAAAGGTTCTGAGAATTTATACAACGATTTTGCAGTACAAGACGCAGAGCAAATACACAGGGTAACGTAATTCTCATACAAGATGAAAGACATCTTAGGTGAAGCCATTAACAACCGTCTTCGTATAATAAGTCACAAAATAACATCTGTCTGTCACTAACAAAAGTTAGTGAAAATTGTGCGTCCGGCGTGCCCATGGGAAAAATATTCCCACATAGGCAGGCACACGGCAAATATTCCATCACATATTCCCACACGGTAAATTGTTCCCGTCGGCTGGTTATCTAAAACAAAAAACAGCTATATAGATGAACTCTCATTTTCAAACCAATCACTACTATGAGAGGAAACGCTTACTGCATATTCTTAAGTCCTATTGAAGTATCAAAACTATCGATTCCTACTAAATATGTTTTTTTTTTTTAATTTAAAAAAAATATCTTCTACATCGCAAACAAATAACGGACCTCAGATGTACTCCAATAATGAAGAATAGTGCTTATAGTATATTCAAAATAAAGCAAATTATTTCAAAAATTTCTCGCTTTTATGTCTTTATACATTTCCGTACAATACCGTCAAAATTACTACAAATACTACCATTAAATGTACAAACCTCCCAATCCAACAACCCGAAGAATGTTAACACAGATATAACTGCAGAAATAAAATTATCGAAAACCCACAAATCGCAGAAATCGATGTGAAAATCCCCCAACGCCAAATTTGCCGAGGAATCAACACTAGTTCTCAAGCGCCATTCACAAACGCATTTACGTCTCCTTTTCGAAATTTCAATTGCTTCACCGTCGCGCCGTCCCACTCGCCGGCAACGCCTCCGCTGAGGATCCGATCAACGAGATTACATGGCGGAGGCTGCAACTTTGTAACTCCATTAGCTAAACAGAGGCTCCCACCAGCGGAAGTTTGCTGTTCGACCACGGCGGCGGGCGACGTTCGGATGGCGGTTGTGGCGGAGGAGACGAGAGGGTATATAGTGGGAGAATCGCTGGGAACCTACAGGGTACCGTCTGGGACATGGACGGAGGCGGTTGTGGCGGGAGAGACGAGAGGATAGAATGGGAGAATCGCTGGGAACGTACAGGTAACCGTCCAAAACATGGACGGAGGCGGTTGTGGCGGGAGAGACGAGAGGGTAGATTGGGAGAATCGCTAGGAACACAAGAGGGTCTGGGAAATGGACGGAGGCGGTTGTGGCGGGAGAGACGAGAGGGTAGATTGGGAGAATCGCCGGGAACACAGAGAATACCATCAGGCACATGGACGGAAGCGGAGGCAACGGATACACCAATGTCAGAAAAGCGACGGTGACGGGGGCGGTTTCAGGTTCGGCGACGTTCACGGCGACAGCGGAGGAGACCGAAACTAACAGGGAATGCAACGAATCAGAGCATAGGACTAGTAGATACAGATTCGAAAGTAAAGACTGTCGTAGCGGAGGGGACAAGCAGCGGTGGCTGGGACAGGAGCGGAGGCAGGGACAGGAAGAAATGCGGGAGACTGGAACGGAGGTGGACAGTGGTGATTGCAGAAATCGGGGAGGCGATTTGAACAGTGAGGACGTCAGTGTGGATGGGGATGGTAATGGAAAAATAGTTGGCAGTAGGAGTAGGGATAGAGGTGCGACGGGGATAGGGGTGGAGGCATGGACGGGGACAAGCGCGGACGTGCCGAGAAAAAAGAAGAGATGACCCGGCGGGGTCGAATATGTCGGTAATGGAAAGGGGCAAATGTAACTGCAACTGCAAGCACGCGCAGTGTCTGGCTCTGTTCGGAAGCACCAGCGGCGGAGAAGGAACTGCTGGGGAAGTCGCTGAAGCGACGGTGGATGACACGTGTAGAATCAGTCTGTTACTTCACATTTTATTGTGTACCGTATTATATTTTTAGAAGGAATGTAGAACTTGTTTTGTAAATAAATGTTCTCGACACAACGACACAAATTTCAACATAAGGAACGAAACTAAAAAATCTCTGTTAATTTAATTAACTGATTAATTAAATAACTGATTGTCATCAAATCACTGATTGTAAAAGCCGATTGCTCTAACACTGATTCAAATTCGAAAATTATAACTGATCTTCCAAACTGAGCGAATTCGATATTAAGTAACTCCTAGAAGCTTTTGAAAGCACTTGCACGTGTGAGCTAATAAAACTCCACCGCACAAACACACAGTATTGACATGCCCTTCAAGCTCTGAATGTTTTTGTTTCATATTCCCGTTGATTAGGAAAAGATACAATTTTGAAATTATTTTCAATGCACGAATGTACCTCTATACCACACTACAGTTGTCATTTTTATACTATCGCAGCAGTCGGAGTAAACTTAACTAGGAGGCAGCCATGTGAAGAAGTTCACGTAATATTACATAATAAAAAGATAATTGAAGTTCTTCAAATTCGAAAAATCTGTAGTCTACATAGCCATCAATTTAAGATTTCTTTAAAAATAAACTCTAACACATACTTAAACACGTTTGACAATAGAGTTCATCAGTGAATGTGTAGTTTATAATAATCATTATTCCATAATTTACTTTGGCTTCCTTCTTAAGCAGGTAATGTGCAAACGTGAGACCCATTGCTGAAATCACCTATGTGGTTGACATACATGGCACAAATCTATTTTTAAATACTTTTATTACTCATTTTATTGTTCGATTTTTCAGGATTGTTTTGAAAGGAATAATATCAATATTCGGCATAGAAGCCACTACGGTTGAAGTTCCTTTTGCAAGAAACGTCTGAAAGACAAAACTTGAAAACATCACAAAACAAATATATTAGAAGAAATACACACCCATTCCAGAAAGAAAGAAAGTGAAGCTAAATTAATTTCTCATACAAGTGGAAAAAATGTACGATAAATCCATTTAACATTAACATTACGTTTCGCAAATTCATGTTACATGGTGTGCAAGAGTTTCTGTAAAGGTTAATTATTACAAATGTATAATCATCTGAAGATGGAGAAAATGAATCTCTGAAGCGTAATGTTAATGAAGATACGTAATTAATTAAAATGTACGGTGTTTGTCTATAAAAATATTTTGGACCTTACCTGAATGTTATATTACTTAACAATTTCAATGAAAATATGTACCTTAACTACATCAGACACCCAAAAAGTTTGTGGAACTCGAAATTCTGAGTAGAAAACGCCACAGAAGGCGCATTGGCATCATCCTAAGTTGATAAGCCAAATCCAAAATATTGTAACCCTCCCCCCACATAAACAGAAACAGGTTTTCGGGAAGGGAATGTATTCATAGTCTCATAGTTCAACAATTAACTGTTTGGGATACCTTTTAATATACAGGGGGAAAACCAAACTTTACTTAGCAACCCTATGAAGACGTTTCGGATAAACGTATTCGCACAAGTATAAAATAAATGTAAATGGAAACTCGTGTCACTTTAGAAGTTCGCTCTACAATTCCGCATCGGAAATGGAGTTGAACGACGATCGGTGCAGAGAAGTTCCGAGCAAACAGTCAAATACCTGGTCCAATATATGGCAATTTCGCAAAAGCAGAAAACTCTTTATCGAGAAGAACGTACGCTAATCATAAGATGCAAGTTGTAGAAGCGATCGACAGGCAAGGGCCTTAAATATATTGCACTTCATCCAGAGCAACCATTAATCGAGCAGGCATTAGAAATATAACTTGATAAACAAAAAACATTACAACATTACAACAAAAGACACTAACAAACTTACGTACACACATTTACATTGGCAAGCGACAAATTTTCAACACATGGATATTCCGAACCATAGATTTCCGAATGTTGAAAATGGCGAAAATTTGCGAACCGGGCCCGTGGGCTAAATAAAGACTACGAGACCTCATAGGCGGAGACTCAGTTCTTATTCCAAATATTTTTCTGATATCGATCAATAGCTCACCGCGATAGCAACAATAACACTGTTTTTCGTGATAAATAGTTTTGTCTGAGAACTGTTGCTGTGGCATCAAGTATTTTCACGCTGGAGGGGGGAGCATATAAACATCGAAAGAAAGATGTAATATACGCATCAGGGCGCAATACTACGCACTGATGAAGGTCGCAAAATGGCGACCGAAACATCGGCACCTGTGCCCTGGACGCGGCGTCTCCCGGATAGCCAAGTTAAGTTCCAATTCCGGCCGCGGAAGCCTACTTTCTCACAAGATAATATTTGTTGTGTCTAGCGTGAAGATATTTCGCCTTACCGAACTACCATGGCGACTTCTGTCGCTCTATCGCTTTAAAGAAGATACATCGCATTGAAAGAGCAACAGCAGATGTCATTAAGCAATTGCATGACTGTATAATCTCACAATTTCTTTTATACGAGGCGACGCATAGCTAAACATTTGAGGGAGTGTTACGAATCGTGCCAGCCTATGATTGCATAATCGCGATATCATGAATTGTAGAAAAAAAAAATATTCCTCGTCTTAACTTCATGAAACCCATTCTTCTGAATTAGGAGACCAACCAAAAAGAAGTAACGTGATAATTATACACCACCTATAGTAGCAAACTATAGTAGCGCAATTCCTCTTAGAATAGAAGAAGCGTGGCTACGAATTCGATTGCGTCTTAATTATCCTGTCAGTCGTAAATTGTGTGATCACATATGATCTGCTGAGAGGTGAGGTTGTATAAGTCATTTACCATTAATTTATCATGGCAGCATATGTATCAACAACACGTACCGTACTACTGCAAAGTGGCTATCATGAAAGTGAGACGTATGCTACAGTCCGAGCAACGCAGTTCACACTGCATTATTCAAGTAAAGACAGGAGCTGCTGCCAAGAGTCTTCTAAGAAAGTTAAGCGTACGTCATTTTACCAGCGGACCACCAATTCACCGAGTTATTTTCTTTCTTCGAAGACAAAATCGCGATTTTAATGACGAAACAACTTTACCTCTCAGCAGCTCACATCATGAACCACAACAAAAATTATGCAACTCACTACAAGAGCATGATCCCATGAACGATACCTCTCCGTACGAGAACTCCAGCCCGAAGAGTCCAATAGTCGTACTTGTCCTTCACAAAGGTCTGACTTTCTGATGCAGCCTCGAAGTCGAGCAAGAGAGCCTGAAGAAAACATTTAACATACTACAATTTTGGGAATTAGAACCATCATATGACTCGATGTCTTACTTTATAATGAAATGTGTAAAACGTTAAATTTGTGTTCGTGTGTTAATGTATTTCCTTGTTCCTCCTGGTACCGCAAAATGAGAAGATACATTTAACATTAACTATTCGGAATCTACCAAGAACTTGGAAGAATAAATTTAAAGTAATGCATTTATAAAGGCAAATTCTACGCAAATTATAAAATGCAATCCCCGTCTGCGCTAAAAAAAACTTATCGTCGCGTAGTACAGAGAAGTTCTTTAAGCTGTGGAGATTTTTATTTCTCTATTCACTTTGATTAGGTAGAAAAAAAACACATAAAAATAAATTTCACTGTTGTAAAAAAACATGCCCAGGCCACTTCTTTATGACACTATACTTTTGTCTCTGATAGACAACACTAATACTTTTGACTGATTTTCATGAATGTCAACTTTCATTCGTTACAAGAACAATGTCACCACATGCAGAAAAAAAGTATGACGACTGAAATGATACGTAATCCCAAAGTTCAGATTAAATACGTTCTTAATACAAGTCAATAAAAGCTTTGGGCAATAATCGGAACATGTAACTATAGTTCAGTGTTGGTTGCCTCGCTTTATTATAAAAAGAATAACAACTCGTAATTCGAAAATAATTATGGAAATATTAATATCTATGTTGTTAAATTCCAACATTATCTCATTTGTGACTCCTCCTCCACCTACCATCACATGTTTTTGTCACAAAGGCGTAATTCTTGCAGTTCCGTGTCTAAAAATGCGCATTAGAATTGATCTTCCACGGCGACGTTCCTCGGCCGTTCCATCTGCCCTTCCTGGTGAAGTGCAGACCCAGTTTAAGAACGAAGGCATGGCCGAGAGACGGAGGTCGCGAAACACGAGAATTGAGCAATGCCAAGAATTCCGACGGAAATTTCCCGAGCAGCAAAAGCAGCACCACCGACGGGAACGGAGACGGTGTCGGTGATGGCGATAGCGGTGGTGATGGTGATGGTGGTGACGTGGTGGCGATCATACAGTTTCGGTGGTGGTTGCGCGATCGGTTCAGGAAACAGCGGAAGGTCAGTGGTCTGGGTGGTAGTGGTGGTAGTAGTGTTAATAGTGGTGGTGGTGGTGGTGGTGATGGTGGTGGTGGTGGTGGTGGTGGTGGTGGTAATAGTGGTGATGGCGGTGGCGGTGGAGGTTGTGATGGTGGTGATGGTGGTGGTGGTGGCGATGGTGGCGGCGGCGGTGGTGGCGGTGACAGTGGCGGTGACAGTGGCGGTGGTGATGGCGGTGGTGGTGGTGGTGGCAATGTCTGAGATGGGGGCGTGGCTCTTCGCCCTACTTGCAAGAGAAGCATCCCGGTACTGCAGGCGCGTTTTTCTTTTCATAGCAAAGCGGCGAGCCTTGGATGTTCTCAGCGGAGGAATTCTTTTCGCAGGAGGCGTCTCATTATGACGCAGAATGCTGTCGTCGAATACGGAAGATGTAGAAAGAAAAAAGAGGAAACTATGGAAGAAGACACGTGAAAAATAAAGATACAAGGACGCACTCATGAAAGGCGGAGATGAGTGTGTGGGACAAACAAAATATCAATGAAAAGTAGATAAAAAATTAAATGTAGATAAAAGTAAAGCAAAAAAGAAATGCGTGACAAACCGAAAGATGAAATTTGGGATGCGAAGAAAATCGAACACGTGAAGAAAATGGAGGAACAGGGAATTGAAGTAAAAAGTCACGCAAGACAAGTAAAAAGCGCAAGCGGAACAAACGAAGCAAGAGAAGAGAAAGATTTACTTCGTCTGGCTGTTTCTACAAAATCAAAATCGAAAGTTTTCAAGCAGATATATGTCTGATGGTCATTAGGCTTTTTATGACTTTGTTCAATCAAAATCGCCGAACCAAAAGTTATGCAACGCACACGTTCACAAACACATCAGAAAGTAAAGATTTCGCGTGGTCCCCATGGCCCGTTTGTTAGGCGACTGCTTCAGCATTCGTCTACTGATCGGAGAAACCACCTGGGCTGCTGGCCGCTAGAATTGTCTTTCAGACAACGACTGAATTCGACGTAACTGTGTAGCTGGTATCGAAAATCCTACCACCGTCGAGACTCGAATCTAGGACCTCGCGGTCAGAGGCACTGCAATGACGTCCGTCCACCTTTGGCGTTAAAGCGGGCGGAACGGACGGGGCACAGCGAGCGTAGGAAAACGGGAAGAACAGGGCGAAGTGGGCGTGGCGGACAGGGCGCGGCGCGATTTCTCGCCTCGTGACAGCGGCGTGCGCGCCCAGTTCTCTTAATTGCGAACGGTCACCGCCGCCTTCACTGCCTGCGCCACACTCCGTTCCGATACCCCCACCAACGCACCTCCATCACCCCCACCCACGGAATGCTCTTGTGTGATCGCTGTGCAGCTCTTGGCATCGAACATCAAGCAGAGAACGCTTTCCAAAAACGAACAAATTAGGCACTGCCTTTGATCGTTTTAAATTGGTTCTCTGTTTTGCTGCTTGTTTTGGTCAAGTAATTGGGTCACTGGAAATGTGTAAAAACTACAAGAAAAAAATCATCCCCTAAAATAATGTTGCTTTTTTTAAAGTTATGCGAACGGATTTCAGTAAAATAATATACTTGCACATATTTTTCTAATCACTTAATATGTAAATAATATTTCAATAGTATTTCATTACTGATCACATTCAGTGACTGGTATTGTAAACTTTGAAGATGTTAAATACTCACTTCGCAAGATAAATTATTATTTAATATTTATTTTTTATTTGACGTATTAAACAACTGATATGAGTAATATTGACATAAGATCTGAAACAATTAAAGCTTCCAAATGAACTTTGGACGATAAAATCAGAATTCACTGAATGAATGAATGAATGAATTAATGAACGAACGAATGAACGAATGAATGAACGAATGAAATAATAAGAAATTCGCGCAAAAAGATTTTAAGGAAGAAAATTATTTTAAAAAATATTGCCACATGTGCAACTAAATATTTTACAGCGACCATTACTTGGTAATGGATCACAGCACAACGGCGTGTTCAAGCGCCACACATTATACTAGAGTATCGAACCGCATCGTGTATAACAGGGAACAGTACAGCCGTTGTCGGCTTCGGAGACAGCCGTTATTTGCGCTGTTCGCCAGTCTATTGTTTCGCCACTTGCGCGCGCTCTGGCGTCGGGCACTCCGCCCACCCACGCCGCGACTCGCACCGCCTCTCTCGACAGTTCGTTCGACCACCACCACCATCCCCGCTTCCATCGCCACAACCTCACTAATAACCACGCATCAGAAAGTCCTTCACAAGCAGCACCACTGCAACAGTCACAGCACGTGTACGATCGTCAATTCTTCCCCGCTACCGCTGCGTTAATGGGCACTGCCACAAACGCCGATATTGTCACATCATCATGCTGCGGGTGGAGTCATCATTACTTGGTACATGATAGTGCGTTTAGACTAGATCATGAAAAGAAAAAATAATTTAATAATTTGGGAGGCCGACAACAAGCAGATTGCATACGTCCGATCTCGCCATAGCATCACCATATACGTCATCTTAGACTGAGAAATCATAGTCACCGCCACTTTATCCGACTAATTGGTATCATTCCCAAAATCTACCCACAACCTATTAATTTTTACATCTGAGTTAGCTTTTGATGCTCTGCCAAGGCATCATTTCACTTCTCTTTCCAACCAGCCAAATTAATTTCACTTCTCTTCAGCCAACCAAATTAATTTCACTTCTTCTCTTCAACCAACCGAATTCATTTCACTTCTCTTCAAGCAACCAAATTAATTTCACATTGAGTCAGCTTTTCATGCTGTGCCAAGGCATCATTTCACGTCTTCTTACTCCAACCAACCAAATTAATTTCCTTCGCTCCCTCTCAAATCATCCAAATTAATTTCATTTCTCTTCCACCAACCAAATTAATTTCACTTCTTCTTTTCAGCCAACCAAATTAATTTCACATCTCAGTCAGCTTTTAATGCAGTGCCAAGGCATGATTTCACATCTTCTCTCTCCCCTCCCCATCATTCCTATGGCCTGCAACATCAACCTCCCTGCTTCTACCGTTAGTAAGCTGCGACGCGTCGTTTGCCTCGCTGAACAGTGTGTCCAACATGCCCCAACTCCTGTCCCACTCTCCGTTTACCCCAACCCTGCGGACATCGAAAAACAATCGAGCACCGTCCGGCGCTCCTCTTCCGTTCTGAGGACACTTCCGGCGGGCGCACCAAAGGCAGCGGCAGCGTTGGCGCTGACGTGGAACCGCGAATGCGACTGCCACCCTCCAGCCCAGACTTCGCGTGAGTAATCTGTGCACACGGCTGGCGTCACATGAGACGGGATGGCTACACTGAATGCTGTGTCAAAAACGTCGACTTCCCAGCGTTTAAACAAGAAGCTGCAAAATAAAAATAAAAAATATGCACGTTTCGTGTAAGCTAACACAGAAGAAAACCATTGAAGCGAACTAATTATTCCACAAAAACAAACTTCTGGCGAACATAATCCTGAGATCGCAATATCCGATGATTTCTGAAGATTAATAGGTGGTACTACTGCAAATGGGCAGTGTGTATTTTGTCGTGTGTATCCCTCGCGCTTTAACGGTCATCGAGTTAATAGATATCACGCGTTGACTAGACTGGGACTAGGTAGGCCGTAGTCAACCCAGACTTCGCGCGAGTGATTTGAACACACGGCCACGTCCCGTGAGACGGGATGGCTACACTGAATGTCGTCTCAAAAACATCGACTTCCTAGCGTTTAGCATCGAAATATAATTTTATTTTACAAATTTCGAACAATAACATTGGATAACTGAAAAAAAGCCAAACCGCAAGTTTGATGTCATTTGTACTCGTACGATAATATATTGTTTACTTCGGCGTTTACCGATTGCATGACGGAAATCTGAATATTGTTTTCTCTATAAAATAATTGCTCCATAAATACTTGGCCTCAACGCCACAAATGTCAATAACACGAGTAATGGATCTCTTGAGTTATCTCTGAAGCATTTATTTGGAATGAATGAGATTGAGAGAAAGCACCACTCGGAAAACAGTTTCAGCTCATCGATGTTGATTATGACAAACGTTCAGACAATAGACACACACAAATAGAAAAACACTTAACACGCAAATCATTTTAAATTCTGTGGACGTCATTTAAAAGAAAACCAGTTTCTTGGCAAAGAAGATGCAAATGATAAAAGGTGTTCGATCATAGTAGGAGTAATTGACGTGTATCACGTCAAACAATGTTTCTATCTGGATGCGGTAGAATCAAGAGCCGAGAAATAGAGGTCTAGTGATGGATATATAAGAAATGTAACTTCTATTTGGCTGGACCGTGCGATACTGTTAGAATAAGATTTTTTTACCGCACGTTATGAATAATATACTGATCTATATATATATAGTTATATATATATATAGCTTATATATATTTATATATATATATATATAGTATGGGATATCTAGTATAGATATAATATAAAGAAAGTCGTGTTAGTTACACTATTTATAACTCAAGAACGGCTGTACCGATTTGGCTGAAAATTGGTGAGCAGGAAGCTTAAAGCCAGGAGACGGACATAGGATACTGTTTATCCCGTTCGACAGCGTTCCTGTGTGAGAACGCACGTTTTCGCACGTTTTCACACGTTTTCGCGTGATTTCGCACGCTTTCGCGTGAAGGTACTTAACTGAAGAGTGTAACCTATGCACCAAAATACAGGAACAATAATGAATGATTAATATACTTAATTTTTTTATTTGTATTTTCTAATAAACAATTTAACTTAATAAATTCCAAAATCTGCTTATTTATTGCCTTTAACAGCCGGTCCCTATGATTACAGTGTTGTATTTCTCTCTTATACAAAAAACAATTTAAAAAAACGCTCTGCTATGTAATAGATTTTTTAATTATCTATTTAATATCAGAGCGTTTTATTTTAATTTCTTCTTTGTTTGAGAGAAAAACACAAATCTGCAATTGCTTTATTATCATGAGTGCAACAAGGATAGTACAGTTTCTCACAGTGAGTGCAACGCGAGAAAAAGATCGGACCGGCTGTTAAGGCGGAACAGAGTTCGCCGGGTCAGCTAGTATATGTGTGTGTGTATATATATATAAACACACACACACAATAGCAAATTACGCAACGACATTCTTTACAATTTGAGACTTCTTTACATCAAGTCCCCTGGAACATTTTCAAAATGTTCTCAAAAATTGCGTGCAAAATGAACATAAGCTAAAATATAACAAAACAGAGAGTTTTTCAAAAACAACTCCACATTTTTTTCTTTAAACATTTGGCAGGGATAGGGGCCGTGAGATGACATGCGTCATTTTGCTGGATCCTTTTGTTCTTTCAAAGATTTCAAAAATGTACTTGTTAATATTTTTTTACTTGTTACTCACGTTAATAAATCATCCGCTCAATCATCCGCGCCATCATCCGCGCCATCATCCGCGCCATCATCCGCGCCATCATCCGCGCCATCATCCGCGCAATCATCCGCACAATCATCCGCGCAATCATCCGCGCAATCATCCGCTCAATCATCCGCTCAATCATCCGCTCAATCATCCGCGCCATCATCCGCGCCATCATCCGCGCCATCATCCGCGCCATCATCCGCGCCATCATCCGCGCAGTCATACGCGCAATCATCCGCGTATTAGTTGCTATTTGCTCACATTTTTGTATTTATGACGTATGTTATTTAAATAACGTTCTATATAATAAAGATTCTAGAAACCTGTTTCTGTTAAAATTAGCTCTAAAATTCCCATTTTCAGAAACACACAAACGTCATTTTCTCAATAATGGCACCAAATATTTTCTTCAAAATTTTCCAACGAATAGTGCTAATTGCACTGTTTAACATATCAATACTTTAAGTTTAGTATCCTGTTGTTGTCTGTGCCATTCTGTAATACTAGTCTTAAACTATAAGTGATGAAATTATCACAAAACTTGATTTCTTGTTTTTCACTTGTTGACTGCAGAAATGGCAGCCGTAAACTAATTTATTTAGCAGAAATAATGAGTCGTGTAGGTTGGCCCGGCAATATTATAGTTACAATATTCTGTGTAACATATTTACGTAAATAATACTCCTCTGAATTCCCCGCAACTGTACAATAAACTAAAAGTATTAGGTAGATTTTAAACGCTCCCCATCTATTCAGTCACCAAAGAAACGTATATTGACTTCCGACGTAAAAATGTTACAAGGGAATTTTATTTAAAAAATCGTGTTTATATATCACTGTAAAATTTCATTATGTATAGATGAAGTGTATTTATTTCCCTGCTTCCTTATCGATAACATGCATCTTTCACGTATGTAAACAAGGATTTCCGTGTCTGAAACCAAGAGGTCGATCAGAATATGGAACAAGAAAGAACATGTATTTTTGGAATATGGAGATCGACACTTCCTTTGGAAGAGAGAGGGGCGAAACAAAATAACTTTTATCACGCGAATCATACTCATACACTACTTTTACTAGCATTACCTTTATTCCGTTTAATTCGAGTACACAAATCACTTAATGACTCATTAAAGTTCAGTAGCAGAGCCGCCAGACGAAAGAATTTGGTTTTCTTCGTCGCATTTGCTGATTTATCTGAACAGTTGAGTTTCGTCTTAATTGTAGCACTAGTTCTCAAAATTAAAGCATAATCCACGTGCCTATTTGATCCGCGCGCCTTCCACATTACTCGATTGATTGATTGATATTTTCGTATTTCCGGGCGCGTCAACTGCTTTGGTCATTAGTCCCAAAAGTGTAGTGCTTTTTTTCGGGAGATGGCGGTATCTTTCCCCGCGGGATTGCGAGATCCGGCGCCAACCTACTGTCGGATAGTGTGGTTTCCCCGTAACCAGAACTCTCCCACCAGCGGGGCACCGCCCCAGTCGGGACGAGCTCTAAGCTCCCGGCCGGTCTCCCGGAATATGTGCTAGTGTAGTGCATATTACTGTGTGTGTGTGTGTGTGTGTATGTGTGTGTGTGTGTGTGTGTGTAAGGGGAGAGGATAGGACAACGAACAGGAAAGAAAGATCGAGCGCGGTCCCTGGCCCGTTTGGTAGGCTACTGCCCCGGCATTCGCCTGGTGTTGATTGGAGAAACCACGGAAAACTCCCGATCAGAGCAGCCGGCCCCTAGAATTCTCCTCCAGACATAGATTATTCCAAACAAATCTCTCAAAATCCATTGAGTTTTCGTGTAAACAAAACTAATTCCCGGAGCGCTCCGATCCTGAACATAAGTAGTTTATTTTGCGTTACAATTCGCTACGCCAAAAACCACCAACACTGATAGGCCGTGACTTTAATTCCATGGTCTCTTTCCCCAGAAATTCCATAATATCCTTGAGTCTGCTTCGCAAGTGCTGACGTTTGATGCACGCCACTTGCAAATTATTGAAATTCCTCTGGAAGAATGGAATTTCTCCCAATTGCAGTTTTTCACTACGCCAGCTCTTATATATTTGTGCACCTTATATCAAGTCAGTGACACAGTATTGCTTTCTTTGCAAGTCGGCATTGGTGCACGAAATGGGGCGGTATGCTGCATTAGCTATCGCACAACCACACACACCCACACCTCACAGGCAAACACACCCACACAAAACCAGAATTATGAACTATTGGTGTTAGAGAGCACATAGTTTCTCGCACTGATGGATGCAGATACGTAATATTGAAATATTGAATTTCTGTCCTACTTTCACGTCAACTGTAACTTGAAAAAGCCCAATTCAACAAATTCAAAAGAAGCACCCCTGTTTGTTTTTTTTTCGAATCGCCTGTTGGGAATGGTACTTGTCATTTCAAACATAGGAAGGGACGGTAAGAAAAAGCAGATAAAAAAGCGCACGTTTTTTGAGACATCCCAGCTTGATTGGGGCATTTTATACGTATAATTAAAACACTATTAGTTTTAATTTCACGACTTTTAGTTTGTCGACATTTTTAAAGCACTCGTGGTATTACCTATGAACATCTTAATTACGATTTAGCCGTTAGCGATGATCAGAGACATAGCACAGAGACCAGACCAGAAGTTTTGATGTCAATCGATTTTTCGGTATCAAGCAACCACAAAACAAGGATTCTGACTACACAATGTGTTAGAGAAAGTAATTTACAACATATAGAAACAAAAGTTTTCTATAGTTTCGTTATCAGGGCTATTATTTTCTTTCGCTTGTCATTCTGTTGAATGCCGGTACTGTTACATTCCAGATATTTCAAGTTCGCCACCTGTTTTTATAGAACAGTTTTCAGTGATTATTTTAGCGCGAATCATTTCCTTTCTTTAGAATGAGAGGAGTTTCATTTGAATGAAAATAATTTTTTTTTCTTTCGATATTTACATGTTATATTTTCGGAGTATTTTGTGAAGCTCAAAAATTGATTTTTGTAGATTGTCTTTATTCTTACTTAAAATACCTTGATCATCTACAAAGAGAGTTCTCATAATAAAATGTGTTGAACTAAAGCCATGTGTATAAGATGCATCCTTATCCTAGTCTTATATTAGTTTTCCTTCTATGTTTGGCATTGCTTTGGATACTTTGTATTACAAAAATGACATGCTTTGTATTACAAAAATGAGACGTATTGGAATTCCAGAGACGTAACAACGTATCGTAACGAAATGCCGTTTTGTGACTTTATATCGTAATCGCAACATCACCCAATAGAAGAACGACTTCGGTTCCAATGCCGTGGTCCGAATATGCGATAATACCAGTTTGAGTTTTACGGGGATACACGGGGCTACGAAACGTGTCTGTTACAAGTCTGGATCTCGCTTAACACTAAAGTACGATCCTGCCAACCGAATGCGCATTCCCTTGCGGATAACAATGCGATGATTCGGTTCGATTCGTTCTTTCTTCACGAGTTTTCGTACCATACATTTTTTTGGGGGGGAGGGGGGTATTTAAGGTCGCATCAACATCTTAGGTCATTAGCGACCACTATTGCTGTTAATGGTATGGTAACTATGTGGATGAAACGATATGGTGATTGATGATAAGGGGTGAAAGGACAAACACAAATACAGCCATGCCCGAGGCGGGACTCGAACCCGCGACCCTTCGGTCCGAGATCACTACGACACTACTGCCTTAGCGATCTCGGCCACCGGGCCGGCATACATATATTGTGACACGAGCTCACGTCAAAAAGCGCTAGACACGAAACCACAGATTTCCCATTCCCTTTAGTTTTTTGTCCATGATGGAACACCGTAAACCGTCTTCGACTAAAGAGATCACTGTATAATTGCAGGGCACTGCCCTGACTGCCAAATGCCAAACTCACGAATTGTCTCGCGTGCAAGTAAGTGCGCGCACGCGTGTGCGTGCGTGTGAACAATTTTCTCACACACATACAAGTAGTACCCAATATCTTGTTTAATAAGATCACGCGGTGCGGTGCCTGTTTCGGCACTGTTTCGGCTTTCGCGTGATGTTCATCGGAGAAACCAAAGAAATAACATAGGGCAACTAGCCGCTAGAATTCCCCTCCAAACAGCGACAAAATTTAACCTATCTTTGTAGTTATCACGTTAGTGCCGAAAGCCCTTATCCTGTAATGTTTTCTATACGTAAATGTAATGCATTTGCTGTTTGTTGGCATACCCATTAAATGGTATCAATATACAATATTCATTTATTACCCATGAGATTCGCAAATTCCCTGCGTCTTTAGCCAAATATCTTAACTACTCTCCGTGAAGTCACGAAGTTAAGCGACTCGAGACACCATGAATTCAAGGATGGGCGACCGCCTCAAAACTGTTACTAACCACGCCGAACACTAGCTGAAGGGATAAAAGGCAAAGACTGCGACAAAAGATAAATATAACGGAGAAATAGTCCATATACGCGTCGTTACGTGTTCAAGCTTGAGGAAAAATTTCAGATACAGATGCTTTTGGTGATTGTTAAGCGATAGATGTAGTCTCTATTGCTCCTTTCGAAGGAAGTTAAAGTGTGATATATAAAACTAAATAAAATCTTCAAGTTTAGGAATCCCATTTTGGATCTTTGTGTGTGTTATTTTCTTGCGTTGGAGAGTTTTCAAATTTTGTTTTCATTAAATTGATTAAATTATTTGCACTCGATTAAATTTAACTATTTTTAATAGACTGAATCAGATTTCTAGCATGTCTTTGTTGCAACCCCTATATTATTTGGGTGCAGGCTGGCACTGCTCAAAAATTCTCAGGAAAATGATAATTTTAACAAATTTAAAAACATTATGTGAATGTCACTTTCTACAAAAATAAGGAACATTTTATCGAATAATTGTACACGAAATTTATTTACTTTAGCACGCGCATTCGAAAAGCATGATGGGTTTTGCTTGCATCAGTAACGATGCTGCAATTGGCATTTCTGTAAGTTTTTTGTAGAGTTAGACGAATTTCCTTCATTTGTAGAGTCGTGTTCCAATTAAGTAATACATCTTTGGAATTTTTAAAAAGAAATCGGCCAAGCCAAAACATTTCATAAGTTCATAGTTTTGTTCATAACGTAGATAAAATAACATCGTGGATAAATATCTTTGCAATATAGTACCGGTACACCTTACAAATAATAAATTACACTTTCAACCAATTGTCATGAACGTCATCCGAGCAATACGTCACTAAGGAACAACAAAACGTTATTTTTTTTTTCTGGTTTTGCGCAAGAGAACATGTAACCTTCAGAGTCCTGTCGTTTTCCGAGGAAGTCCAGACGAGGCCTCACACAAAAGAAAAGAGATGTTTATTCGCAAGTCGCCGAAAGCCCCCACGTTCCTGCAAGTCGTTTGCAAAAGGAGACGCAGAAACCTGAAAAAAATTGTTCGTCCAAACAGAATTAAAGAAGTTTCTGTACAGCTTCTGTGTTCAGAGAGAAATATTTACAAAAGACTTTATCGTAATGAGCTGCGAAAAACGGAAAAAAATACTAGAGGAAAAAGGAAAAACTATCAGTCAAATGCATTCATATTGAAAAGTAAAAATTTACATTAACTATTTGGATTGTCGAGAATTGCAGAATAAGAATACTACATAGATTTCACAGCTACAAAATTAAATTCGGATGTTTCGACTCCTCCATGTCATTGAACTTCAGACATTCCAAACTATTGTCATTTGTACGAATGAGGTATATGAATAATTTTTCAATACCTATAGGAAGTCAATTAACAGAAATCTGTGATCCTCATCACACACAGGAAGAAAACATTCAGAAACGAAGTAATCATTTTCAAACAGATCGTAAAGTATATCTCGTAACGTCAACCATCGTGTGACACATCAACAATGCTGTCAAAATTGTCGAAAAACAATGGCCGCATCGTATGGTGGGGTAAAACATTCAGGAACGAACAAAACCGAAGCAAATTATCACACGAGCAGAAGGTGAAGTGGTGCAGAAAGAGAGCGACAAAGTGGGGCATGGAGAAAAAAACTCACGGCGGAGGATGTGGGACCAGGGATGATCAGTAAGTGACGATAAAGGGTCTTAAGAAGACAGGGAGATGGTGAGAATGGATGAAAACTTGCTACATGGAAAAGAATGATAAAAAAGAAAAACAATGTGAACAGGAACAGCATTAAAAGGAATGACATGACGACTAACACGATGGACATCACGAACAAAAACCACATAAAGAAGGAGGCAAAGAAGAGACGATACACGAAGAGAATGGAAGGAAACAATAAAAGAAAATAACAGAAGCCACATGAAAAAGGGAGTCAAGTGTGCAATAAAGAGGAGGAAATGAGGCTTAAAGAGTGAAATAAAGATCGACTTGACGAGTAACATCACGTACATGAAGAGAAACAACTTTAACAACGGCATGAAGACATACTCATTAAGAACTTCATGAAATGGACATACGAGTATAAACAAAACATGGGAGGTGGGGGGGCGAAGCAAGAAGAAGTCGGAAGACCTGCCAGACGCGGATTGCCTAGGGACGGAATCAGCGAACGTAGAGACAAGCCGGACAACGATGCTTGCCCAATGAGGAGATAGGGTAGGGCGGACGCCCTTCTAACTGTTAACCTTTCTTCTGTTACTAGGATTGCCTAGGGACGGAATCAGCGAACATAGAGACAAGCCGGACAACGATGCATGCCCAATGAGAAGATAGGGCAGCGCGGATGCCCTTCTAACTGTTAACATTTCCTCTAACTGTTACTAGGATTGCCTAGGGACGGAATCAGCGAACGTAGAGACAAGCCGACAACGATGCATACCCAATGAGGAGATAGGGTAGGGCGGACGCCCTTCTAACTGTTAACCTTTCTTCTGTTACTAGGATTGCCTAGGGACGGAATCAGCGAACATAGAGACAAGCCGGACAACGATGCATGCCCAATGAGAAGATAGGGCAGCGCGGATGCCCTTCTAACTGTTAACATTTCCTCTAACTGTTACTAGGATTGCCTAGGGACGGAATCAGCGAACGTAGAGACAAGCCGTACAACGATGCATACCCAATGAGGGACGGCGGGAAACGCCCTTCTAACTGTTACCCTTCGGGAACGAACAAGCTTTCTGGAACATCAATAAGCGAACAATTCGAGCTGCAAAGCGACGCACGCAGTGAGCTGACGGAGGTCGGCCTAGTTGCAGCTAGAAATCAGCACGCGCTCACAGCTCCCTCCTTCTCTGCCATTCGGTGACACTTTTAGGGTACAGACACCACGCGAGGCGTCAAGATGACATGAAATTCATGCCGTTGATTGATGTTTACGCGCACATTTCTGCATCGGTAATTAGCAGTAGTGAGAACTTAGTCACCCTCTCTCGAAGTATTTCCTCTGGTGGATAAGATCCAGCCCTGATGTATTTTAAGAGTTGAAATCGTCCGATTCCAAATCGTCCAAGAGTTTAAAAAATTTCATTTTTATCAATTAAAAACAAGGAATATTTTTTACGTAAGTTGTAAGGTTTTATGACCGACCCTCGATTAATTAAAAGCAGATGAATTTCTGCTGAAATTATATTGAATTCTTTTGAACAAAAAAAATTTTATTCTTTCCAAAACAACTAAGGCTATACGTACCCCTGACACATTCTGAATCTGGCGCGACGCTTCTCATCTTCGCCGCATACATCTCGTCATTCGTCACCCTTCCTAACTTTGATACACATACGCCACGTTCACCGCCAATCCACTTCAGCAACTTATTTTTTACACTCGGCACTCTTATGCACCGTTCTATGGATATCCACTCCTTGATGGAGTTGGTTCTCAAGTTTCGTAGCAGGGAATTCATTTTTACACACGACACTTATGGCCTGTTCTTCGCGTATCCACACCATAGTTGGGTTGATTCTCAGTTACGTAGAAGCGAAATCCTTTTTATATACGACACTTTTTATGTCCCATTCTTTGCGTATCCACTCCTTGTCTAAGATGGGTTTCAGTTTCGTAAAAGCGAATTCCTTTTCACCGTTCTATGGGTATCCACTCTTTATGCACCGTTCTATGGGTATGCACTCCTTGATGGAGTTGGTTCTCAAGTTTCGTAGCAGGGAATTCATTTTTACACACGACACTTATGGCCCGTTCTTCGCGTATCCACACCTTAGTTGGGTTGATTCTCAGTTTCGTAGAAGCGAAATCCTTTTTATATACGACACTTTTTATGTCCCATTCTTTGCGTATCCACTCCTTGACTAAGATGGGTTTCAGTTTCGTAAAAACGAATTCCTTTTCATCGTTCTATGGGTATCCACTCATTATGCACCGTTCTATGGGTATGCACTCCTTGATGGAGTTGGTTCTCGAGTTTCGTAGCAGGGAATTCATTTTTACACACGACGCTTACGGCCCGTTCTTCGCGTATCCACACCTTAGTTGGGTTGATTCTCAGTTAAGTAGAACCGAAATCCTTTTTATCTACGACACTTTTTATGTCCCATTCTTACGTATCCACTCCTTGACCAAGATGGGTTTCAGTTTCGTAAAAGCGAATTCCTTTTCACCGTTCTATGGGTATCCACTCTTTATGCACCGTTCTATGGGTATGCACTCCTTGATGGAGTTGGTTCTCAAGTTTCATGTGAGAATTCATTTTTACACACAGCAAAGGCGTACTTTTTGCGTATCCCACACTTAGTTGGGTTGATTCTCAGTTACGTAGAAGCGAAATCCTTTTTATATACGACACTTTTTATGTCCCATTCTTTGCGTATCCACTCCTTGTCTAAGATGGGTTTCAGTTTCGTAAAAACGAATTCCTTTTCATCGTTCTATGGGTATCCACTCATTATGCACCGTTCTATGGGTATGCACTCCTTGATGGAGTTGGTTCTCAAGTTTCGTAGCAGGGAATTCATTTTTACACACGACACTTATGGCCCGTTCTTCGCGTATCCACACCTTAGTTGGGTTGATTCTCAGTTAAGTAGAACCGAAATCCTTTTTATCTACGACACTTTTTATGTCCCATTCTTACGTATCCACTCCTTGACCAAGATGGGTTTCAGTTTCGTAAAAGCGAATTCCTTTTCACCGTTCTATGGTATCCACTCTTATGCACCGTTCTATGGATATCCACTCCTTGATGGAGTTGGTTCTCAAGTTTCGTAGCAGGGAATTCATTTTTACACACGACACTTATGGCCTGTTCTTCGCGTATCCACACCATAGTTGGGTTGATTCTCAGTTACGTAGAAGCGAAATCCTTTTTATATACGACACTTTTTATGTCCCATTCTTTGCGTATCCACTCCTTGTCTAAGATGGGTTTCAGTTTCGTAAAAGCGAATTCCTTTTCACCGTTCTATGGGTATCCACTCTTTATGCACCGTTCTATGGGTATGCACTCCTTGATGGAGTTGGTTCTCAAGTTTCGTAGCAGGGAATTCATTTTTACACACGACACTTATGGCCCGTTCTTCGCGTATCCACACCTTAGTTGGGTTGATTCTCAGTTTCGTAGAAGCGAAATCCTTTTTATATACGACACTTTTTATGTCCCATTCTTTGCGTATCCACTCCTTGACTAAGATGGGTTTCAGTTTCGTAAAAACGAATTCCTTTTCATCGTTCTATGGGTATCCACTCATTATGCACCGTTCTATGGGTATGCACTCCTTGATGGAGTTGGTTCTCGAGTTTCGTAGCAGGGAATTCATTTTTACACACGACGCTTACGGCCCGTTCTTCGCGTATCCACACCTTAGTTGGGTTGATTCTCAGTTAAGTAGAACCGAAATCCTTTTTATCTACGACACTTTTTATGTCCCATTCTTACGTATCCACTCCTTGACCAAGATGGGTTTCAGTTTCGTAAAAGCGAATTCCTTTTCACTTTGGACACCCGTATACCCCGTCGTCTGCCTATCAACGCCTTGACTGATTTGTTTCTCATATTTGTAACAGTGAATTCATTTTCTAGAGTCAACAGAACCACTCCATCTGAACAGCAGAGGCGACTAAGTGAAAGTTTGATATTCACAGAATGAAAGATCCCAAGTATGACATCAGTGACTATCATTTGTCTTCCTTGAAAAAGAAAGATTCTTTCTTCGATTTTATCAAAAACTTACACCACGAAATCCTTTAAATTATAAAGCTACAATGGAAAATCTCCCTGTACTGGAAGTTTCGTGGTAATCGCTATCTATCAAAGGCTTGAGATTCTTGCAAACAAACAATTCCCTGTAATATCACTACGATTTCAAAGTCTAACACCGCACTAATTCGCCAACATTCCGATTGATCTTCGATAATTCCGATCCTTCTTTTACGTTCGCACGGCTTGTTTTGTTCTTTTGTGCACCCTCAATGCTATTAATATGCAATGGAAAATCTATTTCTGTACGCATTCGACGTCTCTAACTTCCTGCCCCTATTTATTCCAGAAAATTACATTTTTTAAAGAAATTTCTCAAGATATCATCCGATCATTTTTCTATTTTACAGGTAGATTAGGTAGGATTCCAACTTTCATACGTCGTATTCAGTTTATTTACACGGGAGATTTGAGTTGATGAGTTGTATTGGTATAGGAGTAATTTATATTTAAAAAATTATTCTCCTAGTGAACAAAATACTTCCACACACATGACCATATAATAATTAACCAACAAAATTCTATGAAGTATAAATTTAAAAAATATTCCACGAACTCACGCTGTAATAGTCAAAGATGTCAAAATTATCCATTAATTCATTACGGAGATTAAACTTATTGCCTAGGTAAATTTTTGACTTTTCATTATCCACTTGTATTTACAACGGGAAAAAGAACTCCGTTATTATTTTTTCGCTGCTCATTCATTACAGTTCTATGGAATTCACATTCCGTGAACTTATTTCAACTTGAATATACATGCAAAATATACATATTTAATTCACACAAAAAGTTAGCACTTTTTGCTACATTGCATATTACTTGCCTTCTTCTCTTTTAGATGGTAATATTCGCCACGCCCAATATTCGATCCTTTTCATTCTAATATCTACATTCGTCTGACCTATATTGCAAACTTCAGGAAAATCAGTGCATGCTATCCCCCAGTTCTTTAATTTTCACCTTTCTTCCGTCGAGTATGCTCCAGTAGCTCGCTATTCTATCTCCCCCTCTCTCTCATAACTGCAACCAACACCCTTTTCGCTCGCCGTCTAATTTACTCCCCTACCCTGCTCTCGCCACTTCTACACGCGACCCCACTACCCGGCCACGCCTTCCTTTGCCGCCGTGCAACTATCGTCCCGTCCTGGCGAGTGGCAAAACACCACCGCTGCCAATGTCCTCATCGCCTCCGCCAACCCCTTTTCTCTCCTGTTGCTAATCTCGTCGCCGCGCGGCGCCACAGTCGCCGTCTCCGCCGCCCCGCCCGCCCCTTTCGCGTGGGAATGGAAACGGGGTGTTTGACTCCGCGTAAACATGGCACGGTGCGCGGCGGGAAGGGGGCGGGGTGGGGTGGAGTGGGGGTGGCCTTCGCTTGCGGCAGCACTCGCAAATGTTTATCCTGTTGCTTGTTTGCTCCCACCCACCCACTCGCTAGCTCCGAGCCGCCCAGCCCCTCCCACCCCCGCACGGCGGTATTTTATTCAGAATATAAATCCACTGCGCGTTTGCAAGTGCACAAAGAAGCGGTTTATGCTAATTAACTTATGTAACGCGGGAGCGGCGACCTCCGAAAAGGGACGAGGTGCCTCGCCGAAGGTGGGTGAGCGGGAGGGAAGAGGACGAGGTGAAGAGGGCGGGAGGAAAGATCCCAAGAGGACGGACAGTGGCGTCGCAGCACCCGCAGTAGTAGCAGCTGCGTTTCTCCTCCTACCACTTCCCCTCCACCTCCTACTCCTCGCCGCCCTCCCAGGAAAACGCGATGCTCACCCTCTCGGCGAGGGAGGTCGAGCTGCGTCGTGAGGTCGGGTTCGCGCCTTGAAAATAGACTCCTCAAGCGACGCTGCGGAATAAATTAGCAAACACTCAACTTGCGTGAGCTCCGAGAACGCTGTTGCGAAGCCTGCACCATCGCGATAAGTGAGTTTTTGAGAAGTTCTCTGCTGCATGTCGTACGACCTCTATGCATGCGTTCTTCGGCGTCGGAAATTGGAACGAAAAAGATACAATGCAGAAGATAATTATTTGTGCTACAGAAATATCCGATTCCTTTCGCTCAACACTTTTTCTGTAGTTTAAAGTAATGAGAACCATAAACACGTCTACTGATCAGGACGAATCAATAGAACATAAGGAGAGTCGTATTATATCCATTACTTCATTTCCACAAATTAATGTCAGGTTCTTAAAGAAAAATTCAATAATACTCATTTTCGTGAAAATGTGATTTCTTACAGTGACGTCTTACAGAGTTCTTACACTCTTACTGTGACTTCTTACAGAGTTCCGTTTACAATTACATAGTTAAAATTCAATTGAAAATAGTTCAAGAAAACGTATTCGGCTGCATGTCGTATGACCTATTTTCATAGGTTCATTGACAGTTTTGGAATAAAAGGAAATAGAATGCTGAAGATAATTATTTGTGCTACGGAAATAGCTGATTCCATTTGGAAAGCACTTGTTCTGTAGTTTGAGGTAATGAGGATCCTAAAGAAGTCTAATAATCCGGTCGAATAATTAGAACACATGGAGTGTTGTATTATATACACATTACTTTATACTACAAATTAATTTGTCTGGTTCTTAAGGATAATTCGGTAAGACTCTTTTTCATGTTAACTATGACTTTCTGCAGAATACCTATTACAATAGCATAGTTAAAATTCAATTGAAAATAGTACAAGAAATATATTCCACTTGAGTAGTGTCAACTTTTTAAAGAAAAATTAACAAATTTATCAGTGACACACATTCGTTTATTTAATCTGTACAGAAAATTTTCCAATGGAACGCATATTTTTTTTTTATTTTAAACTGTTATGTATTAAGAGATATTTCACTTTTGCATTTCGCTATTAGTAGAACCACCAAACTTAGTTGAAGTGATAAACATGTGCACAGCACCCTTGGAGCAAACCGTTCATTCTACTCACCATCATTGTTGCAGTGGTGTACTTTTAGTATGTTAAAATAAAATTATGTGTTAAACAATCTACATTAAATGTTTAAGTGAAGGTCCGGTTGTAGAATGGTTAAAATGTTTTTAGCAGGTTTATAGACGTAAACATCTGAAACGATACCCACTGCCACTCCAAATCTCGGGTATGTAAACGCGTAAAAGTTTCAGAGGTAATACGGCTTTTGATCGACCAAATTTGTCAATTTTTAAGAAGACACGCACGAGACATTCATCTCGTCACGTTTCAATACAACACAGTAACTGTCTCTAGCTTCTTAATTTATACTTGAAATCATCAATTACAGGAGTCGAAATTAGTTATCCTGGCATCTCCTCTCAACTATACCGAACGTTCCCGACAGGAGTAGTCTCATGAACAACTTTCCTTACTAGAGTTAACAAAGGTGTCAGTGAGCTCACCATGAACGCCTAAATGTAAAGAACCAGCTCATGCGACTTACAATTACTCCATTTAAATATATCATTTCAAATTGTTTCATATAAATCGATAGTATCGCAAAACTAAATGCACAGAAAAGGAATGTTCTCTCGACAATATAAAAAAAACACTCAAACAAAGTGTGTTTTGATTGACTCTATTTCTATGATCTATGACAGGCTTTTGTGATACGAAGAATTAAATATTTACACGTTTTACCACAAAAAATTAATGGAATAAAACGATAATTGAAAGTAATATATAAAGAATACCAAAATATAAAAAAATTAATTCATTTAAATTGACAGTCAACTTAAAGTAGTCACGAATTCTTAAACACAATAACACATTTTATCCCAACTGTGCGCCATTATAAAAAGCACACATTCAAATAAATTACACGTGAAAAGAAAATATAGCATTGTTTCGTTTTATCAAATGTATTCTAAAAAGTATTTAAAGCATTGTTGCTAGATAAATTTGATATAAGACCACAAACAACAAATTACGTAACCTAATGGCAGATCCGCAGATATTCTTTTCACATTTAAAAACATTCACAAAAAGAAATTCGAATGTCTATTATAGCATCATTTCCCTACATCACACTTTTTGTTTCTTAAATATTCATTTTAAGACTTTCACAAATTTGATTATACCTTTAGAGGCATGAAAATACTGTATTTTCTTTTCAAACTGCACTGAATTTCGCAAAATTAATACATCTTAAATATATTTGACTTCGTGTTCCTGATGCTCCTTCGTGAACCTGAAAAAAGCAAAGTAGCACGCTGAGTAGCATGTTAGCCAAGCAAAAATGGTCAAACGCAAATATTGCATCACATCTGTGACTGACAAAGACAATCAGAATAGTGTTCCACGAGTTAAAGGCCTTCTTGACAAGTAAGTGTATTTAACGTTTAAAACAAAAATGAACATTAGTATCAATAAAAGGACGTACCATCTTGCATTTACATAAAATAGCATTATTCTATTGAATTGGTTCACTCTCGTCATTGTCACCACATTGCAAGGAATTCGTGAACCCCCGTTCAGTTCCAGAAAAAAAATTAGACTTTAATTTCTATATTCTAAACGATGTAGATTACCAATTTCGAATATATACAGAAATTGCTAAGGTAACTAAGCAATTATTGGCTGTACGAGTAGTGCCAATGGTTTTGCTAGACGCCCAAGAAAATTGAAAAAAATATAAAGATTCAAATATGTTCATTAATAATTTCTACCTGATGTTACAACTATATATTCTCGTATTCAATGCGTCACTTCTTGCGGCGCGCATATCCGCCCTTGGGCAATTCCTCCTCGATGCAAGCCGGAATGTGGAATTAACAAGAGGGCACATGTCGTGTGTACAGATGGTACTTGTCCGATACTTGTGTTACTACCCACAGTAATTGCGTTTTGGTAAATTTTACAACACAATTGAATTTTGGTCGCTTCATCGTAATCCACTTCAACAATGAGTACGAACGGCCGTTGTATCCCTTCTCAAATCTTCTCACTTGTTCTATATGCGTTCACTTGTTCTAATAGTGTTTAAATGGTATCATAGAAGTAACGATAGGCAGCGTTTATTTTCGTGTGAAGGTTGTACGTTTTACAGTGCGCTAGTGGTTGTGTTTGTGTTGAAGTTGTTCTTTTCCAGAATATTCCGAGAGCTCTTCAAGAACTATCAGATGAAGAAAATGACATTGTAGATGATAATGTTATTTCCCAAAGAAGTTGTATTTAGTTAAGAATACAGTGAAGAGAGAGCAAAACCGATATGTCTCACAACAAATGCACTAATACTGAAGATTAATTTTACTATGTGCAGAATAATGATTCAAAGATAAGTATATCTCAAATGAGTAAAACTCCAAAGACCAAAAACACAAAATATTGTAAAGGATGCACCCGACCCAAAAATTATGCGCATAATACTTAGGATGCATTTGATATCTCTACACATATTTATATCCTTCTTATAAATTATTCCCAACTTTTAAATATATAAAATGATAAAAAACTCGATAATGCATTTAATACCAACCATAAGATTAAGTTACTAAAATTCAAAATATGTTAGAAGAATTTAGTGTCATAAAAAAAAACTCGCTAGTATTCACATAACATAACGAAATTTTAACTAACGAAACATGCAGGACGCCGGGTCGAACGGAAACCGGAAGTCGAGTGAATAACGGGTTATATATCTTGGTTAAAAAGGGCTAAAGCTTGGTTAAAAAGTTTGCTAAAGCGAGCGGGTGGTAATGGAAGTCAATAGCATTCCGATTCTCGTTGTGACGGTTTCAGAGAAGTGCACTCATTCCCTCTCCAACAAGTGCGAAGTTCACGTTGTGATACTCGTACGCTGCTACCTCATAACGCCATTAATGCGCTCCCTCGATTACTTCATGTCACCGCAAAATGTGATAAGGTGTGTATGGAAATTGAATTTTCGTTATTTGTGGGCACAGTTCTAAACAAACGTTTCAAGATGCTCCCGAAGGTAGTCGGTCGGCATGAATCCTCGTCTGCATTGCGCTCAGTCAACACTAGAGTTATTCCAGTGCTTTGCTGGTAATATTTAAAACCATCCCTATCACAGTCATGTCGCATCTACCGACTCATCTGTTTTGTAAAGAAACACTTTACAGAATAACTGTTTTCTTATATCGGCGAAGTAAAAATCGATGTCGGGAAGTAGCTTATGGAGGTGGCGGCATTCCTTCATGACACAGGAATGACAAACGTCTTCAACGAATGAAAGAATAAAGTAACTAGTAAATAGTGATTACGTAAAGTAAATAGTGATTACGTCAAAAATGTTGTAATGTCTACACTGTTTTCCCTGTAAGTTTCATTTATATAAACGCAATTGTCTTACAACGTTAGTTTTGGATATCCTACATACGTTATCGAGGATGCACACAATCACACGAACCAAATGCGTGAGAAAGTACATAAAATTCCACTCAGAAAAAAAAGATGCAGATTACACCAAATAGTGAAAGTTGGTAACATCGAGGCACACTTGGTGGACTATGAAATATTTCCCTTAATGCAGCGAGGAGCTTGATCTTTTCTCATTCAAAAAGAGTAATATAACAATTACATTCATTTTCGTCAATTTAAAAAACTTGAACATTATTTTTCATTACATTTTCGAATCGCATAAACGCGCGGTACTAAGTGGTTACACCAATAGTCAACAAAGCCGTATTATCACTGAATGGTTATCTCATATACCAGTGATTTTGGTTACAATGTTCTGCCAAACTTATTACGATTACGAATTGAACTGATGTCAGAGAAATCAAATCTGTTGCGTAAAGCCAGAATTTGCCGCACCAGCCTGCGCAAAAAAAACTTTTTTCAAGCAAACCTTTTCCGATTAAATCCTGACAAATTCCTCCTTCCTTTTCATGTCACGCTTCTCCAGTTCAAATTTCTGGCACAGCCCAATTATTCTACAAGCCCAGTTCTAATTACGTTCGATTTCGTTGGTTCACAATACAATTTAAATTGTAAAGATGTTGTAAAGTAGTTGAACTGTAGTTGTGTTCTGGCGACGAAAATAGGAATAAACTTGAGAGCTTCGAGTCCCCAAGGGGTGCCAAAAGGAAAAAAATTAACAACTCTGCTTGAACTGGGGGTGGGCAACGGACCTGCACAGAGAGTAACACTTGTCAGAGAATAACAAGCAGCAAAACATAATGTACAATAGTGGTGACCACGCGATTGGTTAAGATTAAGCCACGGACATATCGCCCGCACGGAGTAAAGTAAGTGAAAAGTACCGTGTATGAGTGGGGTGGTCAATCAGGATTCTTTGTAGCCAACAGTCTTTTCGATAAGCAAGATGGTAACCAGCTGCTATCGGCTAAGTACGATCACCCTTCCCACAGTATGTCAGCTGTGCTGGAAAACTTTAATTCACGTCAAAATAGAATTGTCCAAAAATTGTCGTAGAAAGCTACATCATGTTGCAACACGCCAGGAATTTTTCCCTCAAATATTTGGAAAAAGAGGAGACGTAGTCAGAAGGGAATGAGTGAGACGCATTAATTTCATAGCACATGGGCAGAAGCAACTCCTACGAATGGCTCCAACGAGTAACGACCATTTATATTTGAAAATATATTTCATTTCGATTCGTAAAAATATTTTAATGTTATATTTTTAAATTACAAAATATCGTAGTTACCATCCAAAATAACTTTAATTTCTATCATATTTCATGAAGATCTTAGCGCTGAACATTTGAAATTACATTGCTTGTTAACACCAGAGACCACAGAGTCATCTAAAATCATGGCAAGCTGTTTCTTAAATACATAGAATTTTTGTGGGCTCATTTACCTACTTTTCAATGTAAATACTGGGCCCGATTGTCTGATCTTGCTTAGATCTCCGTAAAATACTTATCCAGCCAAGGAAACTGTAGTGCCTATTGGATTGAAATGGTTCACCTCAATTTTAGACTATCAAACGTAATGCAAAACATATCTATATTAAGACATAAGATTCCTAAATACACGATTTAGAATATAGTTGACATCTTTCTCCAGTTGCATTATTTAATATAAAAACATCGTAAAAATAAGTTAAACTTTACCAGTGCTATTAACACCAATAGTATCTTTGTTGAACTTGACAAATATATCCTACCGACGTGAACACGGGAAATTTTTCATTACGGTATCGAGTGCTTTGTGTTTGCAGCTTGTGATGACCTAAAATACGGCCAAAAATGATCAATAAAATGCTCTTAGAATATTTTTAAAATGTCCTAAAAGCAAAGAAAATATCGTAAAAAATGTGTTTAAAACCAGTTCGGATGAACAACTCACGCTGTTGGATACGTTACTGCTGTGATCCAGACTTCTTCTAATCGTTCAACTGAACTCGGCTTTCAAACTTTTGGTTTAAATTGTTCGTTACCAAAATATCTGTCTTTAGAAATCTACTGAACTCCAAATAGCACTGTCAGGAATCACAGGAACTTTACATTACATACTAACAATGGCTGACATTACTTCTGAGCGAAGAAATCGAATAGGCACAAGGTATAGGTGCTCAGAAATTCTGTCGAGAACATTTGTTGCATCTCGTAATTATTTTTTGAAGCAAGTACCACAAAAATGACATTAAAATTGATGAGGGAAAATGCATTAAATAAACGAAATAAGTTAAAAAATGAAATCGATAAAAAATATTTTTTTTTAAAAACGTATGAAAATGGGTCATTTCCTTTTTTCATAACATAAAACGAATTTCTATACTAAACGGCATTGTTCTAAAGAAAAAGGAAAAGAAGACATATCATTAAAAAATCCTCCCCCTAGTGATGGCAGTTGCGCATCGGTCGACGTTAAGACGGGGGGGTCGTCGTCGTCGAAGGATGATGGGCAACGCCTCTTCAAGGTAATGAAGGCAGAAACAGCTCCAAACCCAATTGAGTCACTGACAAAATTACTTGCGCGGTAATTGAAAGGAGAAATTAATTACCGAGAGTAATGGAATACCTCCTAGACCGATAGTGATGAATGATGTAATTACCGTCAATGGAGTACCTAAAGGAGCGTTGTAAATATTTATGTTTGCCTTGTCGCACAAGGAAATGGTCGGAAGTGAATTTCTCAAGAATTAAAAATTGATGCGATTCTATGACAATTAAGAGCAACATGTTCAAATTTAAATTCTTATATCTTACAAACACTCTCATTTAGGTACTTCAAAACAGATTTTCCATATTTTAAACGGGTACGATCTTCATTCGGACATACATGCAATAACTTTTCAATAAATATCCGTGTTCGTAATTAAAAATAAGAGTAAGAATATTTTTTCAAGTATTTCCAGAGTAGTAAAATTTTAGACACATTAAAACACACAAAAGTAGTATCACACTTAGTCATATGATTTATTCGTCTTAATGTTTTATTAATACTGCAAAATATGTAGATCTAATATTTCAACTCTTTTGGACGAACGTTCAATCAAATTTCTGGAAACTGAAATCCTCAGAACGTATATCTATATTGATAGAATCTTCTCCCTTCCACAAGTGAAGTCATCAATTGATAAAAATATAAACAATAGTGAACATACTAGTAAAACTGCAGGGAGGCAACTGGCTCAATAGCAGTCGTATCATCACAATCATATGGTATCTAACAAAAATCATAGTCCTTTCACATGACCCAAGGCAACTTTCTAGTCTTTTATATCTCTCCCGGAAGCATTCTTTAAATTTCTACGCCCACAGAAAGTTAACATAAATTCAAAACCTTTAATTTCAAGTACGTCTCAAATCAATCAACTTCATCCATACAAACTGTCAACATACTCTCCCCCACGGTGTACGTACTTCCTACATCAGGAGTGCGAGAGTGCACCTCATTTTCCGTCGAGAAGCAGCAGTGAGTGCGGCGAAGGTCGAGCTTTTGCGTGGTTAGTGGCAGGCAGAGCGGGCAACCAACAACAAAGGGGGAGGCATCCTATAAAGCAGAATCACTTGTTTAATTCCCTTCATTTACCACCGCGAGGGAAAATTTATTTCTCGCTCCGAGCTGACAGGCGCGCCATTAAATCGGTACGGATATTACGCCTTCATAAACGAGAGAAATATTACTCGGCGACGGACGCCAGAGTAGCGGGCCGGTGAACCCCGCTCTCAACCCCGCACTCGTCCTCCCCTTTCTCCCGTGGGAATCCCCCGGAGGCGTCGTGAGCCCAGGTGCGGGAGTTGGCACCCCTGGCTCGCGTGATGAACGCGTCCATTTCGCCGCCCGCCCCGCTCCATTTCTCCGGCGACGCCGGCGCGCCCCGCGGCCGCCCGGAGAAACAGCGATGTATCACTCCGCGGGCCTCGCTGGGGTCGGGAGAGGAACAGGGATGGGAGGGGGAGGAAGGAGGAGGGGAAGGCGGGAGACAACGGGAATTGGGCTCGGGAAACTATTCCGACAAGTAATTATTGAAACGTCTGGAACGCGCATAAATAGTTCCGGGAGCAAGCGAAAGGAACGTTTACGGCTGCATTCGTCCGGGAATTAGAAACAAATGAATCGCTTCCATTTAACAGCACGCGTCTGTCCAAAAAGCTTTGTTGTGTTGAGTAGTCTGGGCTGTTAAAATAACGAGGATAGGGGGACGACTAAAAGCACTAAAACGTCAAAACTTGTGAAATAATTCCCGAGGATGTATTGTATTTGCAATACATTACTTTTGACTAAATCGGATTCCGTGTACGAATAAGTGCATTGACGGAAACCCGTTAATGAAAGAATTACACATTATGTGCAGTTAATCGCTAATATAAATCTGGGGAATTTGTTATTATCTTCTTAGTATATAAAATATAAACACATTCTACTGATTTATTGGGAAATAATGCTACACGGACATTTTTGAACTCGTGATAATACGTTTTACATACCATAAGAAACTTACGCATTACAAAAAATCGTAACAGATAACATTCACACAAACGATTATTAGAAAATGTCGGGATCATTATAGTTTTAATATGCAATTATTATAGTTTTAATAGGTTATAATCCAGTTGAAATCTTTCTTATTATATCAATTATTACTGGCATACCACTGAATGTGATATAATGAAAAATTTTCAAGTTTACATTACTAGGAATCATTCTCCAGGCACAAACTTTCTAAATTGGATGAGTAATGCCTGGCACAAAAGAAACAAACACATTTAAATTCACTAAACGCTGCATCATTACAATAAATGAAATTTTTAGGGTCAAAAGATTTCTGGGCATTAAAAATAGTCGAAATAGGCAATATTCTACAAACGATCTTTCCATTTCAAGAGAAATATGCAACAGCAACAAGGGTTTTTATATAGACACTAACAATTTATTATCTCAGTCAGCTAATTACACAATTGGAGAGGAATTACACATCAGAAACGTCGTCAATCAAAATAAAACCAGGACTCACGTATGATATTACATTATTAAATACAGCAGGATAAAAATAAATACTAAAATGTAAATTGTGGCATGCCTGAAAGGTCAATATTAAAAAGAGTGAAATTCTTCAAACATATAAAACTATAAAAGCGGGATTAAAAACACATGCGCTTCTCAGAAAATTCAACTCGCTGGGCAACATTCCCAACGACATTCAACAATGATTTTACATTCCTTTGAAATACAAAATATCCGCTCACTGATATTAAAATATGTTAACTCACAATTAACAATATTTGTTAACATTGTCAGCATTCTTGATAAGGCCGCGGGGTGGGACGTACGATTTTTTAATAGAATTACAACCAATTACTTAAATCTGTTTTATGTTATTTAATACAGTGCATACAGTGCAGATCAAGCAAGATACACGTATTAATTAGAAAAAAGGCTTTTACAGGGCCCACAGAATATGCATATTTTTTCATGTAATGACATGAACAATACTACATCAGAATTCCGTAAATGTTAGCGTTATATTTCAAAATGTTTAAGTAAGATAGAATACTGCATATTCAATACAAGGAATAATACATAGGTAAATATCCGGAGTTGACTTATTCAACACCTTCGTTTCAATTATTTTTTATGCATTTTCCCTAATATAAACGATTTTTCTCTAGATGGTTAAATAGAAACCGACGCTCAAAATATGGCCATTCTCTGCATAAGAAATGCCAGAACACTTTTCTGTGACGACTTAGGAAGGGTAATCTTCATGGGGTGTTCTCGAAAAATGCGGATTGAGCGATTATTTGAGTGGCCGATTATTTGAGTGGCCAGTTGTTGGGTGTTGTTTCAAATTGGGCGAATCGCTAGTTTTGGATCTGTGTACTATCTCCAGGTTATCTCATGAAAAACTACATTCTTCGTTTTCAAGTATAAAATCCACGAAGCACAGGTTTGTATCTCTGTAAACTCTGACTCATTACTGTAAGTTTAATAATTAATATCGAGAAAAATAAAATTCAATTTGTAAAATCGCGCAGTAATATGCGACAATCAACCAATCAGATACGTTAGAGCGTAGTCTGCTGAGGCCGGAGTCTGAATGTTCTTGGCTGTCCGGGAGACGCCGCGTCCAAGGCACAGGTGCCGACGTTTCGGCCGCCATCTTCGACCTTCCTCAGGGCGTAATGCCCTGATGGCATTACTGGACAGCCATGAACATTCAATCAGATATGGTATTTTCTAGATCACTATGAGAAAGGAGCGAGTAAATAATTAGCTATTCGACGAAAAACGGAAATTTTTTCTGAAGATCTGTGTGTGTGTCTCTCTCATGTCAGTCAGCAATTTTACGAAAACGTTCATTCTTTGTTTACAAATTTAGAAGTGGTACATTAACGTATAAATGAGATTTCATTTATAGTCGTCGTTGCAACTCCGTATAAAACGTTCGATACCTTGTTTCAAGATTCGTGTCATTTTTCCCAAAACCTGCTCAATTAGAAAATGTCCATTGTTTTCGCTCCTCTATTACAGTTGATAGAGATCTTAGATTGATGAAATGTATTTCATAAATATACGTTGCTTACTGGTTACGAATTTACTTGTCTAACCAATGCATTTGCGAATGATGGTCAACAGATACAATCATGAAAATTTTGTTGATTTTCTTCCGGATGAACTATATCAATTTGCATTAAAGACAAAAAGTTTGGCATTTTCGAAAATGCTCGATGAAATACAGCTTCTCTGCAGCAACAACAACAACAACAACTTCTAAACACAATGGGACTAGAAATACTTCCGTCGATTCTCAAACTTAAAATCATGTTCGAAATACGCTGGTAAGACTTTGAACTATCCTAAAAACTCTTGATATTATGAAAATCAACGAAACAACAAAGCAATGCAAAAATTGAAGACAAAATTGTCTTCATCTTCTGAGGTATATTCATTAGAACCGTAACCAATAGTTTTATTCTAAAAAAAAAAAACTCATAACGATACATAAAAAATACCTGGTTAGATAAATGCATTCTCATAGTTCAAGCATATTAGTACCAGCGAAAGCATGTCAATGCATGCTCAACTGTTTATGTAAACTTTATTCCAGAGACCTACTAATGGTGAATTATTTTTTGTAGGACATGAAATTTTATTGAATAATACAATGTGCAATGAAAGTCTTTCCCTGCCGAGCCAAGTCAGGGTCTGCTATTAAAAAAAATGCATTCATGATCATAGCAATCAGTGTCCGATACAATACTTCAAGCATCTGTTATAATTGTGGTGAACTTACGTCTTCATTTCCTACAAGCTGCAGTCAGTGCTATCAACATGATTTTCGTTGCTAGCACTCTCACCAGCCACTGGTGTCACTGCGGAGAGACTTTCCTAGCATCATGTATAATGATTGTTTGGTATGTCAAAATGCATGACACCAAATTACGTTTCTACTTGGGCCAAATTACGTTTCTACTTGGGCTACACGACACTTCCAATCCGTTACACTTCAACCATAAAAGTACCTTTAAATCTTGATATCTGGCTCGAGAGGCAAAGCTCATGAAGATAGACTCAGAGGACAAATAAAACACGTGCTAAGGCGAAACTATATTAATTATTATTATTATTTCACATGAGTGCATTTTTTTAACCCGACAAAACTAGACCTGCTTCGTCAATATCTTTTCCCCTCCTGCATTTTAATGTTAGATTCAATTTGACTCCAATTCATTTTAGCTATTACGGCCTTTCGCGAGTTTTCGCAATAAAAATATAGAAAAATATAAAATGAAAAGGGTTAAAAACTAGTCCAGGAAGAATTTTCATTTCCTTAAAAATAAATTTAAATGCGGATTTAGGGCGGATATAATGCGGATATAATGCGATTAAATGCGGATATAATAAAGTTTTGCATAAGACCTATGCATCAATATTCCATAGGTCGCTAATTCGCAATGAGACCAGACCACTATTTCTTTAACGAAGAATTATTGTTAATTTTTTTAACGGCAAAAAACTGGAAGAAGTGCAATATATGTTCGATTACTTGAGTTGTTAATAAATTAAATTGAATTTGTAATTAATTAATTATGAAATTAAATTGAATTATCAATATTCGATTAGGTATCAAGGGGCGCTTTTGGTAAGAATATTTATGAAAATATTCGTCCCCGGGTAAAAAAAATACCATTTTACACATCTCATACGTTTTGGTTATCATGCTTTTCGTGTCAATATGAATTTCGCCACTGAGCTCGATAAAATCTTCACCAATATAGAAGCGACATTTAGTTCAGAAACAAACCAAGAGGCATTTCATCATTTGCAGAAGACCGAAACTGGGCGAAAAATATGAAGTGGGTGATTTAGCCAGAAAGCAGAAGTACAGTTGTTTATTGGAAATTCCTATCAGATACATTTCACAAATAAGCTTGTACGTTTGACAAAAAATATAGTATATAAAAAAATAACTTATTTACCACAGAAAATTCTTTTATTTACATTTATGAATTATGAAATGCTCTGAAAGTTTAAAAAATATAATTATAACTATTTACGCTCTTAATAAAGTATTTTCACGCAGACAAAATTTATTACACGTGATTCTATACACTAGAAGGAAGACGTTTTTGATACGTTCTGATCCCTAAATTATTTACGATCTACAAGCATTTATCCTTCAACATAAAATGGCATCACACAAGGCACAAACGGAAACCATTCCATATGAGAAGAGCAAAGGACACAGACCGAATTGGAGCGAAATCTCCACATGTTGTACTTTAACAATGCAATATATCAATTAAACCAGTTTGGAATAAAATGCTTCTCCTGTACCTTGTCGTTCACTTCTCGAGCTGCCAACGTCGTTTCCGCTCTCAAATTAGTACCTCGCTGCCTCGCAACCGCAGCTGTGACCAGCGATCCTGTGCGCTTAGGGTACGAGGACGAAACTGGCTGCCTAATCGGGAAAAAACTGTTCCCGACTCAGACTTCGAGTGCCATCAGTAACTTTTCTTTCAATTTAGTAAAAGCCTAAAATTTATATATAGTATGTCAATGACAATTATCGCTTGTTATCAGATTCAACCCATCAAGGCTGCATAAAATAACCAATGTTAGTCAAATCGGTCAAAAATACGTAAATTAAAAAAAAAGAAAAACCTATTTCAAAATAACTTGAATATGGATAATATATTTGAAAAGTATTTTCGATAGACTCAGGTTACACGTTAATTTACTTCGTTTATTCAATTGTCTGGGAGAAGAGTCAACAGTTCAGCCATTGCATCACGTCAACTGGTAACATAACCATATAAAAGCAGTGCATGCTGGACCCGGTTATACATGGGTTACCCGTAATACATGGGTATTACGTCGAAGGTGGCGAGGCCGTTAAAGATGTTGCACGCAATGAAATCCATGCACATACAGACAAGTCTAAAATTGCATACAATGAATTAACCGGAGCCCACTTCGCTCAAACATAAGAGCACTAACGAGCATTTTCCGATCGGTTATGATTTCCACTCCCACCTCTAGAACGGGCGTGTGCTCGCGTCTATTTATGATCCTAATTTTGAGTAGGTCTTCCGTGTTTCACATCCACGTATTTTATGATCTGAAGAATTCCTAAAGGTTTTTTCTTCCTTTTTGAAATTACGATGGCTACCACCATAACCACATAAAAGCGGCGCATGCTGGACACGACCAGGCCTGCGTATTTCCTGCAAGTTGGCGAGGCCATTAAAAATGATGCACGAAATGACATCCGTTCACAAAGAGACAAGTCTAAAATTGCATACAATGAGTGAACCACAGCTCCACAGCCCACTTCCCCGAAACAAATCTGATCTAACTGCATAACTTCAGTTTCGCTATGAAGTCCGTTCTCGTCTCGGGATAGGGCGTGCATTCGTGTCTAAGTTATCTTTTACATGTTACAAGAAACAAACCATTGCATACTTTTGTTAAACCAAGGGCTATAATGCCTTCAAAAAATTCCATTCTAAGTCACGTATTACTATTAACGTAAGTTTGATTTTAGAAAGAAAAACATTCAAAATGAAAGTTCCCAACAAACATACTGCTGAAATAAGAGACCGTTAAAAGAAACGATAACACGTAATCACAGACTGAAATCTACCTCTAAAATTGATAAAATCAGTATAATTTATTAGTGAATGAAGTACGTTGGTGATGATTTATCGTTAATTATGATTTATATTTAAATCACTTTTATTTCTGTTGTATTAAAATATCATAGCTTCATTTCAAACAGTGTAACCGTACACCTCCAAACCTTCGAGTGCATTCTACGTAACCAAATCACTGCAACATGTCCTGTAACACAGGTACCACAAGCGTCATCGATGCGAAGGAAGACACCTAATTGTGCAAACCATCGGCAGGTGCCAGCACTCAACGCGTCGTGAAGTACCTTACTAGTGTCCAAAGCTATTACATAAATCAACGACGAAAACTACAATAAATGCAGATGACCTCCAAATTAAAGAGATCTGCTTAATGCTATTCATGAAAATGTTTGGAATCTTCCTGAAGAGGTCAAACATCAAAGTTGTCCATACTAAAGATAATAACACACTCAGATATTTCGTTGTATAATGTCGAATTGAAACATTTTAGAAATAGTTTTGAACTATCTCAAAACAATTCTAATACAAAATTGCACTTTGAGAAGTAAAACTGATTCGAAACAGTTTCCGAAATATTTTCGTTTTCCTTCATAATTTAAAACACGGTACAATATTGTACAACTTAATATCAGCGAGTCTAAAACATTTATGTCAATGCTTTCAAACAACTATTCCTCTACACTGTGGATTGCTAAGGAAACCCGCGATGTTATTGGATATCTATGTTCTTAAACTTGTCTTTAAGACACAAACTGTCTCATCGTTTCAGTCAGTGTGAGCTCACATCGTTTCAGCTACTCATCAAATTTCAACACCAATAATTTAAGAAAACATAAGGAAAATGTACAAATGCCACCTTTATATGCGTAATTCCTCATATTCGAGCAAAAAATATAAACAAAAAATTGAAAGCCATTCCTAAAATCGAAAAAATAATTCGGGCCTTATAAAATTAACTTGGTAACATGGAAATGGAAAAACTTCATCGATTTCAATGAGTCGCGACATTAGCCAGAGCGGCAGGGGAAATAAAATTTTGTGACAATACTCTAGCGTCGTTCACGGACGAACAGTCGAACCATTTAGGAAAAATCATTTTCCACAATAAAGAACTCACAAAAATTCCAACACTTTGACTACAACATTATATACCTTCCTTATACACTATGTGGTTGCATGCAAGAAAGAAACAAATTAGGCGAAAATTCAGCAAAAGACATATGAAGTGAAATCAATTCTTCTAAAATATTCTCCGACATCTTACTTCGTATCATTTGCTACAGGTATTCAATATCTACCACGAACATCCAGAACATTATCCAAGGATTCATGTAAGCTGTGGTTTGTGGACACTATCATTTCCATTTAACGTTTTACTTCAACAATCTATGCCCAAAAGTACGCAGTTGCGGAGTTTCTTCTCTGTAGGTCGGGAAATTCTCGATAGAGCAGAACGTTGAATGTAAATTTACGAAAGAATTCCTCACCTTAGTCGTCATGATTCCCGCACAAACTCACCGTTCCGACATAATCACAGCGCAGTGAACGATGCAGTGCGTTACTGATTTCTAGCAGTTTCTATACCTACGTTTCTACGCCTATTTTAACGAGTAGATTCCAACGGTCATCACAACCTAATAACGGACATTGCTACCTCACAAAATATAAAATAGGACGATATAGTATAGACGTCGAAGAGTTACTTCATCGATGAATTTAATTAGAACATCCGTGTCAACTAAACGAATACAGCCGTGTATGAGACTTAGAAATATTGAATTATATTATATTAATGTTTCTATTATTATTACTATTATTAAACGGCTTTTTGGTTGATTTGTACACTTTAGAAATAAAGAGTCCTACTTTTTTTTTTGAAGAAATTTGCCACAAACATTAAATAGCACCTTACTTAACGTTTCATTTATCTAGATATCAGAAAGTCAGTATCTTCAAATACCGTGGAATATATATATATATATATATATATATATATATATATATATATATATAATAAAAAATGTTACACAGAAAAAAACGATAAAAGGGTGATGAAAGGTAAAGGAGCCTAGTACACATGTGAAATTTACTCTATTGGTTACAAAGGAAATCATATTATACAAAACTATAATTTGATCAGTACCAAAATATTCGGCGGAAACGAGCAACTAACGCATCAAAAGACGACTAGTCCATGGATTTCACAAGGACATTTCAACGTTAGTAGAACGAACTAATTGCAATGCTTCAATGATAATTAAATAATAAGTCAATAATAATTAATAATTCAATAATAACTAAAGAACTAATCACTGAGATTGCATACTCAATATAGGGGGATAATAAAAACTTGAAATCGCCGATTTCCCTTCAGTTCTTAATTAAATCACAACGCTTCGTTTAAGGAGAACTTACTACAATTCACATTCTCTGGCTTAACCCGAAACCCCAATGAAAGGAGAGCATTTTCTTCACTAACGAATGCCATACGAAGACGTCGCGCCTTTATTAATCAGAATATCTGAAAGGATCACAAGAAAGAATATGAATAAAATTACACAGGATCAACGACAACGTGCCGTTACACTACGGGGAATGACAAATGGAAAGCATCGTCATATGCTATGACCAAACCCAAAAAACCCAAACCCAAAAAATTGTATGTGCGCACTAACAAAATTAGGTACAATCGTGAAAACACTTTAGTCTGAATTTCAATTGTTTATTTTTCTCAGTTATTCATGCATTACAATCAAATTATACTTTTCAATACAAAATGCCAAACCTGCTTTTCGAAAGAACCGACTACCTTACACATTCACTCGGGCAAAATCAATGCGTACATACCACTAGCAGAAATTTCGAAAAACAATTCTCGGAAACTTTAAAAAAAAAATATTGTCATTAACAATGATTAAATGAAAAAAGCTTCTGAAATATCGGGTTATCATCAAAAGAGTGAGCCGTTGTGTTGTGACATGGAACAAGGAAAACAAATCTTGAAAACATTTCGTTAAAACTATGACCATATTGGCATCAGAAAATCTCATTATTCAAATCTGTATATTTTTGTCATTTTGACAAAATAGTAAATACTTGTAAATCACGCATTTCCTGCTGATATGAAGATAATTTGAAGTCATGCCATTAATTTTCATCTGTGAGTATGAGGAATGATTGGATTTTCATCCTATAAAGAAAAAAATCACACTCTCTGAAGTTAGTTAAGTGCTTTTAAATTATTTATCAATTAATGTTATATGACCTATGTTATATATTGTATATAACCTATGTTATATTAAATTTATAGGTACGTTTTAGAGCCAGGAACTTCGCTGTTACGTTATTGGAGATCAGGTGTGTGAATTATTGAAGGCAAGGCTTTCAAACCCATCATCCACACCAAACTAGGGCCATGAAAAATCATTGTGTCTCAGAATCGATGGAACCACACTTAATAAATTACCTCTCCAAATTTCAGATCGAGAGATGCATTCCCAGATTTCTGTCTGGTGGTTTTGGTGACGCGCGATGGCGTGAATAACGTGAGCGCTGAGGGCGGGCTTGCTAGGGATGACAAAAGATCATCGGTGTTTTCCACCGGAAACATCAACATATTAACATCGGTATTTTGTTATATATATTTTGTTACAAAAACATCGATTTAAAAAAGAAATTTTTTTGTTTTGTTTTGAAATAAGTTTAAGCACATTGTAGAGTAGCAATAATATACAGCAATATCGTTGTTTTGCGTCATCCTCTTTATCACGCTTCACATTTCGCCTGTGCAATCTGAAGACGTTTAGGATCTGCTCGTGTTAAGAATGTAGGTTATCGGCAGGCGTGTCATTGCCTGAATTGGCAGTGAAACACGAAGTCGATAGCAAAACACGATATTTTTTTGATAATATTTATATTCGATAATAATTTTTACATGCCACTAATTATAAATGGATAGGAAAATAGCATATTTATTAGTCTATAATTAAAACGTCGATGATTTCATTGACATTAAAATCTTTATAGCGATGTATCGATGTATAGATGTTTTGGTAAAATTGGCGATCTCTAGGGCTTGCGGCCACATTGATCACAACGCGCGTTGTAAACATGGCGGAAAGAAATGGCGGACCCACTTTTGCTATTCTGCAAAGAACCAGTTAGCATCTCGAACCACGTGGCCACATCGGTTGAATAACAAGAACAAACGCTGTCCGCCATAGCGCATGGAGAGCGAGAAGTGTTCAGCAGCAAGTGACAAAGTGATAATTTCAACGTCGAGGAACCAAAAATAAAACGGTGTACGTTTATTTTAAAAAAAGACAATTTTTTTATTGCTGCATATTAGTTTTAATGATGTGATTATTGTGGTATCTGGCTGCATTTGGGACGCAAACTAGTGCCTGAAGCTCATTGGCTAAATTCTTATACGATGCGCAATAGCTCACACATCACTTTCCATCGTGGTTGTAAATGACAGATAGGTCGAGCATCTGATAGAAAATTTGATGAGTCAGCGTGACCTTGAAACCCACTCGGGGCGGATCTGCGTAAAGCAAGGATTGAGTCCTTACCTACTGTCAAATTATCCGGATGATATTGCAATGGAATGCAACCTTGCGAACGACAGCGCATACTGATGACCAGTCCGTGAGATATTTTCAAAACCTGGCAAAAACTCGTGAAGCACCAACCCCTGTAAGATAGAGGAGGGAAAACGATTCAGTGCGCTCTAAAATCCTCAATTTTGAACGTAGACTCCGTGTGGTCTTCAGAGTCTTAAGAGAATAGGAACCTTCACTTTTTCTGACTGCTTCAGCCCAACCTCGGAACACCTTATCATTAAAATATTGCTTCAAGGAACTAGATTCTTTATTGATAGAATTGAATGAACAATTTTCACTACGAAAACTTACAGGCCCCGCTTCTCACATGGTGGGAGCACACGGCATGACACGGCTGGGGTTACGGGACTCGAACTCAAAAGTTCCCACATTGAACATGCACTACACTAGGGTAACTAATAACCTTGATAGTTGGTTACAGAATCAATGTTCTTTCGTTTTCCCTCTAATTCCACAAGGACGTTCCCTCCAGACTCGGCAAGTCGCGGAAAATAATGTTCAATTAACGTCAACAAAACAACTTGGATACAAACATCACTCAATGAGACGAACTTATGACAACTTTGTTTTTTCGAGCGAAGAGTTGCCTTCATTTTCTCATTTTTTTCTCATTTAAAAAAAACCATGTTTTTCTCACTGTTCCTCACAATTTTCCTATTGGTTCGAATGACCACACTGATTCAGTAACGTCACTGGTTCAGAGACGTTCAGACTCCATATTGGGACGTGTCATTCACGTGACAATCATTCATGTGATCATTCATCATTCATTCGTGTGAGTCGTCATTCTAGTTGAGACGTGGTGTTATACGGAGGTAATTGAAAAGGAGACGAGGAACAACCCAGTGAAGATCTTCAAAAAACAACCACACCTCGTAGCTCGAGACTAGCGTCGAAGCTGAGAAAGCTCACTGAATTCTCAAATACCGTACTACCACAAGCCTACGAGAGGAAATGCAGAGATCACAAATATATGGAACAAGTACAGATAGTTCTCTTAAATACTTAAAACAATTAAAGATATAATTTTTCCGGAGATTTTTTATTAATTTGAAGATTGAAGCTTTGCGTCAGAAATAGTCACAAGTTACACTTAATATTGCCATAAAACTGAGATATTGCCATAAAACTACACCTATTCATTAGATGTAGCAAACGAGACATTTTGATAATTGAATGTCGAATCATAAGAGCGAGATGTTATCCATTCTCTAGTTGGTTCTGCTTTTTCTCCCGAGTGATAGTCACAAGCAAGCATGTTTAGACGCAACTATTGTAAACAACATTCAAATTGAAGAAGAAAAAGCTGACACCAAAAATAAAATGCCACTGTCGGAAGTAGAATCCTGGATCATCCGATCACTGACATTTCAATAGCATTAGTTAATGCCCTGTTTCCCAGATTTTTTCCTTTTCCTTTTTTACTTTCTCGTATACGTACGGAGAAATACACATAGTATAGAGTGTGTTATGTAATACTGAACGAACAAACGGGGGATTTTCGGCAGAAAATATTCATTGCCGGGACCTGATAACGAAAAAGTAGACAAATCCAGTTATTCAATTAAAGAAAAAAAACATCTTACACGTTGTGTAGGCACAATTCCTGTTTTGCGGGTCCTTGAAGCGGAAAAACCAATTGAAAGCAAAACGTCCGTCCGTCCTTTTTTTCCGCTCTCCGATTTTCCGTCCCGCCGCAGCCTAGGAACATGGTCCTCGCGGGGGCGTCCCCAACGAGGCTCGCGGGTCGCCAAAGGTCTCGTTAGGCGCAACGTAGGTCGGCTAAACGCAGTTAATGCGGGATCGCGACCTCCGCTTCCCAGAGCGGCCGCCGGCCGGGCCGCGTGGCGTCAGCGCCGACTGGCACTTGACCCCGGGGCAGCCACGCGGCCGACGGGGAAATGCCGCTCCGCTGCGCGCCGACCCCAGGCAGGGTTACTTTTCTGACAAACCGACACAGAGCATGGGACACGTGTGGAATGCCCTTCACAACGGGTGGAGATTCAAATCTTTGTGCGTGTGAAGGGAGCTGAGTGAAGTTGGTTCAGCAGAACAATCGTTAATGTTGTTTCATTTTGCTGACGCATTTCCAAATTGAGGAAATGGCGCTCCGCTGCGCGCCGACCCCACACAGGCTTACGTTTCTGACAAACCGGCACAGAGTATGGGACACATGTGGAATGCCCTTCACAACGGGAGGAGATTCAAAACTTTGTGCGTGTGAAGGTCACTGAATGAAGTTAGTTTAGCACAACAATCGTCAATTTTGGTTTATTTTGCTGAAGCATTTCCAAGTTGAGGAAATGGCGCTCCGCTGCGCGCCCACCCCACACACGGTTACATTTCTCACAAACCGACACAGAGTATGGGATACATGTGGAATGCCCTTCTTACCGGGCGGCGATTCAAACCATTGTGCGCGTGAAGGTCACTGAGTGAAGTTGGTTTAGCGGAACAATCGTCAATTTTGATTCGTTTAAAAATCAACGGCTTCGATCGAGATACACCAGACCGAGACGATCACCGTTTTACCACTGAAGCCGCCCTGGTTCATTCTCCAATTTGTCCCTAATAGGAAAGCTTGAGGAAGTACGCTGAACAAAACAATTGGAAATTTTATTCGATTTTTCTGCTGTTTTTCAAGGTTGACGCCGAGGGTCTTTCTCCTTCTTCACATGCATCCAATCATCGCTTTCTCTCTCGACGCAAAGCATTCACTAAGAGCGTTGCTGCAGCAAGTATGAGAGGGAGTCTCAAAGCAAACGGATAGTGAGGCCTTTATAGAATGTGCTGTACATAATAGTTGGCGATTGAACAACTTGTAGGAATTAAGAAAGTGGAGTGAAGATGATTTAGCAAAACAGTGGATAATTGGATTCGATTCATTGGACCTTTTTTCTATTGACAGAAGGGAGATTTTTTTCATCTTCCTTCACCCCGCTCTCTGCGGTTTTTTTTTCTTCTTTTTTTCTCGCTGGACTGCATTCACGAAAATCGCATTGCTGCCGCTAATCTCACTGGGAGGCGCATAGCCCAAAGCTTTGTGAAACGTGTGTAATGCTCTGTATACGGGGTAGTGATGAAAATGTGCGCGTTAAGGAAGAAGAGTGAAACAACCGACAACTTTAGCAAAAGATCCGACAATTTGGTTCAACGAGTTTGACTCTTTCAGCTCTCAAGACAGCCGATGGCGAGGCTTTCCCACAATAACGGAAAACATCCGTGAGTCCATCCAAGGCATTTTACACCAAACTACAAACATACAAAACTTCTCAAACTCCCACGAGTTACCACTTGTTTACTTCAAAACATTAAATATGCACATTTCATACGGGATACGTATAAACTTGCACTTTAGCTATATGCAGAATCACTATCGGCTGACCAGATGGGAAAAGATTATAGTCCGAAAATCACTGAAACATTCAAATATTTAAGGGTCACCTAACTTCGAAGTTTGGATGAACGTCTACCGAAAAAGCCTTATGGTAGCACTAATAAATTCTCATACTCGTAAAACATTGATTTCGGAACTTTTAACTCAGCTATCTTGAAATAATAAATATTCTTTAAAAATATCTCCATGCAGAGTCTTTAGTAACACAAATCGCAAGATAATATCTGAAACATACAACTTTCATTACTAAGCAAACAGTATTTTCATGGCACGTTCTACATTCTTCTGATAATATTTTCAAACGCTGACAATCTGTATAAGTAACACTTGGCCTCCGTGCGACTGCACGCGCCTCAAGCGACCTCAGGATTAACAGGGCGAGCAGATGGCGGCGGAAAACTCGCATGTGAAGACTTCCAATCAAGTAGTCAGGTTTTCGCCTGTTCCATGGTCCAATCTTTCTATCCTTCTTGTCATGCAACGCCCGAGAATTGTTCTTCCTATAGGGTTGTATGATAGGACTCCCTGGGCAACTTGTCTTCATCCATTCTCATTATTTGTTCATATCGGGAAATCATATATTCTTTAATTCAAGTTTTCAAGGTAGATATGTTTATTTTCAATCGGATATCAGTATCACTATTCCTACCTATAATCAATGAGTAAGCTGCAATTCATAGCAAAGAATATCAATTGAGCAATCTGCAAGTTTATATTATAATTATTTTTTGGTAAGGTCCAATTTCCGCTTCCATATAAGCAAGCAAGTCATTTTACACTACACTAAATCACTTACGGTTATAATATTGAATTCATATCTTTACTGGCTATTACCCGATGTCCTTTGTGAATATTACGTCGTTTATTCCAGTTTTACTACGGAATGCTACTGACCTAAGAATTTACTTCTTCAAGGACGAGCATCTTCACTGTAATTTCTCTTAAAAATTTCTCGCTCGTCAATCAATGTCAAACAACTGTGCTATACGAAACCCCTCCAAAAGTCCGACAGATTTGAGAATAAAGCATAAGATTTGAAAATGTCGGCCGACTTCGCGGGAACTTTATGGGGTTATAATGCAATAACGTTCATAATATGATTATCGATTGGTAGTTCTAGTGTAGTCTCGAAATAAATGTTAGTAAAGTAAAAAAATACATTTTTGTTAGCTTGGTGACAATCGGGCACACTGACATTGAAGTTGGCGGGAGCAAAGAGCATGAGGTCGAAGTAATTCAATGCTTATGTATTCGTATTCTATTTCCACTAAAAAATCCGTGTCATAGCAACACGTATTACATTTATTCCGAACGCCAGATATTGAAAGTAATACTTTGGAGAGATGCAGTCAATTTAGGAAAAGTCTTCCCCTGTAAAAGTATGCAAACTCCAGGGCAAACTGAGGAAGCAGATAACGAGCGACTGTCGTTTAATGTGGTATTTAAGTGCTTTAATTGCTACTTCGGTGACCTAACTATTTCAATACCGTACACTTATGAAATACTGGTGACAGTGGACTGACGTTCCAGTGTCACGCTTCGAAGAGTTGCTGGAAAATCTGGAAATGCCATGAGAGGGACAGCTTCACGCAGCACGGCCGACTCACAGATAAACAAAAGAAGTAGATATCATCAGATGTCTGATATGAAGCTCAAGTCAATTTAATGGCTAAATTATTTTCTTCCTATTTAGTGCCATTAGTAGGAACGAGGCAACGTAGCAAATTATTTCAATTCCGATCATACACGAAAAAATGTTCACGGAGCTCTATATACTTCTGAAATCGTATTTCGGAAAAAAGCACCCTATATAAAAAGGATTTAAGCGCCACTCAATTCCCCCGAACGAAATGCAGCCTTTCAAATGCGATGATGAACGAATGTGACCTCCTCGTCTTCACAGCAGTTAGATTCGTCGATAATTGCAAAACACAGACGAACAACGTGCAGCGAAACTCAAAGACGGAATAGTAAAAAGAAGTCTTAGACAAATCATCACCAGCTGACCATATGGAAGATGATGATGCTCCACCAATCAAGACGAAGACATCATTGAATGAAAACTTGGTTCTCTTCTTCTACACAACTACGCAATGTCCCAAATGTGGACGAAGGTGCGAACTCTTTCTATGACGCGTATCTGCAGGGAAATCACGGAGACATTAGTGCGCCTTCAGACTCATAAAATATAGAAAACACATTCAACATATCAAATATCCAAAGAGAGAAGCTCATTTACTGGAGTTAGAAAATAACTTCCGAGTTTCATAAATCATTTTCACAGTGATTGTTCGCTTCATGTTTGTCAGACCAGAATGAACTACGAGTATAACAGAAGAACCGTTTTAAAGATAGATGTACGGAATTTACTGTTCACAACTCCAAAATATTGACTACATCATACTACATAATTGTGCAGTGCACGTGTTCACCAAACCTATTATTTTAAGCTTACACGAAAATTTAACGTGGACCGTTACCAATGGAATAATTTGTTTTACGACAAGAAAAAACAGATTCGTTTTTGTATGATTTCCCGGTGAAATGTCTTCAGGGAAGAGTACTGCAATGGAGTACAGAGTAAATTTACTTATACAACAGTGAATAATACTGGAAACAAAAAATAATACTTTCGTATATTCATACAGTGAAAACGCACTATTTTTTTACCACAAAGATAACACAATTTATGCGGGTCTACACTCAAAAATGTACTGTTTTGAGATTTATTACTTAATTTACAAGACTGATGGACACAGGGTTTGTGAACATTATATGATATGTGTGCAACCTTTCTGCGTGCAAGAAAGATAACCTGGCTCCCTGCACCCACATTAATGTTCCAAGCTTCCAGATAGATGCACAAGAAAATCGCCGTAGGTGGGGAAGGGCATCAATTGATGTCACAGCAGTATCCCCCAGTGAGAGGCCCTAGGGTTTCAGTCCTGATGGAAGAAGGACTTTCGCCACTTGCCAGGTAGAGTTTGGCTGCGGTCTGGAGGAGGATTTTAGCTGCCGGCTGCTCTCATCTGTAGTTTTCCGGCATTTGAGCGATCAACGCCAAACGAATGCTAGAGCAGTACCCTAACAAATGGGTCACGAACCGCGGAGGATTTTTACTCATCATATACTTATACTTACACGCACTACAGTTCCACACGTCGAGAGACCAGTAGGGAACTCACTGATTCTCTCGCCTTGGGCGGTGCGCAGATGTAGAGAGATAACTGGTTGTGGAAAAGCGTGCTAACGCACTTATAGATCGGTGCCGGATCTAGCAATTCAGAAACGATCACCACCACCTTTTCCGAGAAAATCTCTTACAGAACTAATGATCTTAGCAGGTCAAGAGCCCACAACACTAATCAATTAAGCCTCGAGCTCGCGCGATCGACAAAAAAAGCAAATGTATAAATTCAGATATAGATACTTTAGGTCATATTACCTCTGGTGATTAATCAATTAAGCCTCGATCTCTATCAATCAAATACACAAGAATCCAAAGGGCTACCTTGAAGTACTGAGCAGAGGATCCGAAGAGGCTCCTTAATTGTTCCCAAGAGAGAAGTACAGACCGCTGGAAATCTCAGGAAGTCGCTCAAGTGCCAACGCATGGCAGACGGGAAATGAATCGGAAAACCGGGAAGAAAATCCATCTTTCCTAGATACTAATAATAATTTTTATAATTGAAATTGATACCATGTGTTGTTCCATACATCTAGTTTTGAAAATAAATTACTAATACGCGTTGAAACATGGAAACATCAGACAATCTAATTGTATTCGCGCGATCGACAAAAAACGCAAATGTATAAATTCAGACATAGATACATTAGGTCATATTACCTCTGGTGGTTATTAGCACCCTCCAAGAAGCAGAACACTTGTACGGAGTTTACAATATCCGAAGTTAAATTAAAGTTCTAATGAAGTATGTGAAATTATAGTGAGAGGAAAAGGTAAAAGAAAGGGGAAAATAGCAGAAATTCCTGTTTCTTATTGTCTTTTGCAATAAGTTCTTACTTTCTTTGTTCCTCACATAGTGTTTTGTTTTTGAAGCCAAACAGTTACACGTTTATAATAAAAACTGTCACACATCGCCTCGTTATGACATGAAAAAGAGCGCTAAAATCAAAATTGGAAAAAATGAGGTTCTCAAAAATTCGATATTCATCTATGAAATTTGCAATCGAGAAAACATTTACTTAGGTTACAAAGGTTTCCATATTCAATAGTCTTTGCGATTCATTCATTCTGTGATCGGTTGTTTAAGACAGATTCAATGCCGTAATCATGATACTGGTTGTGATGATTCTCCACCGAATGTATACTTCACTTTTTTACAATGTTTCTTCCCTTTAAAAATGCAAGCGTTACAAGACAACTGTTGCTCCTTTACCAAGTTTGTGTTTACTACTTCTTCCCTAACAATATTTTTAAGATCCGGCAATTGCATTATATTCCAAACATTGGAGATAAATAATACATTTAATATATAATATTCCTACCCACATTTACATATTGAATATACCGAAAAAATAATAACGGGCAAATTTTGCAACATTTACTTATGGAGAGCGTTCGTGACATACATCACAAACTCACATCACTACCCATCACTGAGATGACGGGTGAGTCTCATAACTCAAAAATTTAATTTTGCATGCGAATGCTTTCAACCTGAGTGGAGGCAATGACTTTTAGGTCTAAGGATATGTATTAATATGCACGATCATTTTGTTTGAAACAAAAGAAAAAGTAAGAAAAATCACTCATTTCAAAAGGGAGACGGATGATAAAAAACAGTGTGTGGGTCGGGTACCCTAAGTAGATTCGTCATACTTTTGGTTTCTCAGCAAGTAAATAAATTCTACGCACTGTATGTATTTCAACACAGGTTCATGACGTAAAACCCACAACAAATAGCAGAATTTCTTCAACGTTAGACCGGGAGCGGTGGCTCAGTGCATCAACTGATGTCACTGCAGCGCCTCTGACGGGGAGGTACTAAGTTCGAGTTCTGACTGCGGTAGTATTTACGACTCTAGCTTCTCAGCTAAATCGAATTCAGTAGCTGTCTGGAGGAGAATTCTAGTGACCGGCTGCTCTGATCGGTAGTTTTCTGTGGTTTCTTCGATCAACACCAGGCGAATGCCGGAGCAGTACCCTACCAAACGGGCCACGGACCGCGCGCGATCCTTCCTCCCTGTTCCTTGTTCTATCCTCTCCCCTTACACACACACACTTACACTAGCATACACTACACTACCACATATTCCGGGAGACCGGCGGGAGCTTAGAGCGTGTCCCGCCTGAGGCGGTGCCCCGCTGGTGGGAGAATCCTGGTTAGGGGGAAACCCCACTAGCCGACGGTAGATCAGCGCTGGACCTCGCCATCCAGCGGGGGAAGATCACAACCATCACCCGAGACACAGCATTACACTTATGGGACTAAAGACCAAAACCGTTGACGCGCCCGGAAACACGAAAAAAATCAATCAATCGATCTTTAACGTTTGAAATTGTCAAGATAAACATACCTTAATAAACTGGCAAAAAAGTATGCTTACGTTTAGAATATATTTTGTCACTTGGACACACCTAAGCATGAAGTGAAACAAAAGCAACCAACACAAATCGATTGTGGACGCTTTTAAGAAGAGTAATTTACGTTGAATTTTTTTATCGGCATTATCCATTCCAGTAAATTCAATGAACATTCAATTGTCAAAATTATTACCTGAATTTTCTACATCAGAAAAAAAATCAAAAGTTTACGTTCCTCGTCTCCAACAATTATATTGTTTAATAGTTAAAATCGCACTGAAAAACTACTAAGGTACATCCCTATCGAAATTCCTATTACGTACGACACTTCACGAAGTCGGAAACTAACTCTTATTTGCACATCTCCACGTTCTCTATTTGATCTCGGATTCGAGCAGATTCCGTAATGTAAACTGGGCGTCGTCTCGATGGTAATGTAACACAAACACATCGTGTAGACCATCAATGTTCCTTACGAATCTACGTAACTCTCCCAGTATTTGACGACAGTTCCGGTGCATCCAAGCATTTAAAAAAGAAAAGCAATGGTCTTAAAGTGTTTCTTCGATGCGTTTCAACAAAGATTATCATTCACTTCACGACGGTCAGATTAATTTCCAAAAAGGAGGGTACTGATCAAATACAGATGAAACCTAGAAAAGCTTGAGATTTACTGTTAGAAAATAAACGATATTAATGAATACCTCTGAATGGCATCATCAAAAAATCTACTTATTCGCAAATCAGATTTCGAATTCATTTGCCGTCAGAATAATGTTCCAGAATCCACACAATCCTTAGGCTTACTTACATACAGTTTAAAAGTGTGCGTACCTAACTCGCTTTCCTTCCTTCGAGACCTCACTAAGCACGGACAACCAACACAAGCTTCTGCCAGAAAACGGAAACATCCCATTCTATAGCCATGCCGAATTCCGCCCGAAAGAGCTACTTGCCCAAATGGGAAATCTAGCGCTCCTTCCGAAACGGGCATCTCCCCACACTTCGCTCTCATTTCCCTTCCCATTTCCCAGAAATACATGTGCGCCCAAGAGGTAGAGGGTTGATATGGTAAAGCGTGCTCGAAATGTCATGATGAGTGATAGCGTCAAACGACAACTTTGTTTTCAAACAATCTAGATTTTAACAATCTACATTTATAATATTTAAAACACAGCAAATTTTTCCCACACTCTCAAATGTAAACAAGGCACTGCATTATTAGACCTACAATTACTTACTACAACACTGTATTATTAGAGCATTCTATTCCAGAATTAAATACGGTATTAATCATTCAAGGCTTTTGTATTTTCGTACTAACATTTCACGATTTCTTGCATTTTTTAGAAATTAACAAGCCGTAAGAGTCACTAAATTAGTGTTTTACCTATATATATATATATATATATATATATATATATATATATATATATATATATTACTAATGCCATGGAAAATTTTGTACCTCCGAAAAAAAAACAAATAAATTCACTGAAATTAAAGCATCCAGACTGTAGCTGACTACACATCATCAAGGGAAACGCAAGATAAATGCTCCAAATAAAGAGCCGGCAAACACGGAAAACGTCCAAATGATCAAGTCTACCAATACCAAATTATTACTTTTGATAAAGAAATCAATATGTACAATGACGTATTGATGGAAATTTTTCCATTCTACACAAAAGTTGGTCAACGTTATTTACAAGCGGAAAGGAAGCACGAAATAAGGCAAAACACTCCCCGACAGAAGCATGACCGCAGTTTGAATAAACATTCAATATTAAATAAATCATTCATTTTCAATTGTGGTAGGACTGTGTCTGAAAATCTTTCTTTCTTCCGTCGTCTCCGTTAATAAGTCGGCACGTCAAAACTTCTCTATTTCATTTCTCACACCTGTCGCGCGCGTCGAATTCCTTCGTCGAGGCCGTCGCCCGTCTGCCCCGCCGGCCTCAGATCTGGCGCCAAGACTCTCCCCTCCCGCCCACCCGCAGAATGATATTCCTGCCTGCGCAGATTCGCAATCCGCGCCACAGGCTCCTCTGGCACACGACGCGGCTCCATCCCAGGAACCGACCCGCCTCCACCTTCGCCTCCGCCATGGTGTCGCGTCAGCCTGGTATGTCGAGTGAGAAGACTTCCTCGAATTACTAATGCAATAGGAGAGATGAAGGAAGAGGAGAGCATCAAGAAAGAGGTGAAGCAGAAGGGATAGGAGTCAATGAAAGGGGAAGGGATGTAAAAGCAGTAGAGGAGTTGGAGGAATGTTTTTTTATATATTTTTTAAATTTAATTTTTGTAATTAAGATTACAATCCCAGTTAGTCAAAATGATTTGAATGCGTCAGACATGATTTTTGGTCTATTAATACGTTTCGACGATAGATCTTCGGCTATAAGAACAGCAAAAATAATATATTGTAATAATATCACGGGTGGTAGATACCATGTTACACATTTTATGTATTTTTTTTTAAAGGTTTTGAAAGCTTTCCTTAATGAAATATTATTATTATTGTTTTAATTTCATACGCCATCAGTCCCCATATGTTATATCGCAGATCGTTTCCTGCTGGAATGTGACTTCCGGCACCGACGTAAATTCAGGCATGCGGAGATTTTCCTTCACAGAAAAGAAGGAAAGGGAGAGACCAAGAGGGGTTTGCGATGCCAATTACAGTAGGAAGTGGATGAAAAAAAATGACAGAA